>CM076583.1:997426283-997565062 GCA_034641835.2 Pinus albicaulis
TTACATAGTCAGTGCCCCGAGTATGAGACATCACCAGAGGCCTTCTTCACCAACATACAAGATATTCTTGTCAGTAGATGGGACAAGAATTGCACACCTTTACATTGTTTAGCTCACTCCTTGAACCCAAAATACTACAGCCATGAGTGGCTAAATGGTGGACCTTCCCGCAGATTCCCTCCTCACATGGATGGTGAAATCTCACAGGGAAGGAAAGATGCATTCAGGAGGATTTTTCAGGATAGGGCATCCCTTGATGAGGTGGAGGATGCTTGCAGAGTTTTCCATTGGCACTGGGCAATTTGCAGGCTATGATGTGATTAGAGACAGGGGGGCTAAGAAGCCCTATTCTTGGTGGGCAACTCATGGGACAACGAGCCCTCCTCTACAGCAGTTAACTATGAGGCTCCTCTCTCAGGTGACTTTATCCTCTTATTGCGAGAGGAATTGGAGCACATATAGGAATTTGTATAGTGTGAAGAAGAGCAAGCTTGAGCAGTCCAGGGCAGAGACAATGGTGTATGTGCACACCAACTTTCGTCTTATTTAGAGGCAGAGGGAGGATTGGTTGAAGGGAAAGACAAATGTGGGATGTATTTCCTGATGATATGGGTTTGGACAGCAGTGTTGAGTTGGCATTGGCCGACTTGGATCTCAATGAGCCAGTGCTAGAGCCTGTCACATTTGATGATGGCGATACAGTAGAGGGGTCATCCTCCACACAAGCGGATGCAGAGATGACATTGGATACAGAGGAGGATGCAGCAGAGGAGAGCAGTGGTGAGCACGATGATCATGATGAGAATAGTGATGTTGATTATGATGATGAGGATTAATGACACATGAATCATGAGCTACCTACTGCTGCACTGCCTTGAGGCTTGTAGTCTTGTAGACTTGTAGTTGTTTTGTATTTGCTATTTCTATTTGCCAGTGGGATTGTACTACCTAGTACTTATGTAACACATTTTGATTTTGATGACTTAATGAGAAAACTACAGTATCTTGTCTTTCTCCTATTGGATCATTGATGAATATGTCTATTACTTTGTATGATTGTATGATGTATCTTTGTAAAACTTACATCTAGATGAAGATCTATGTTTGAATCAACGAATTTGTATGAATTTGTGTAAGAAATATCTAATTTTTAATATATATATCTATAAGGTGTACGGAGGTGTCCTGTTCCGGGGGGTCACCGTCTCCGTGTCCGACACTCGAATCCGCGTGTCCATTGTGTCCCGTGTCCACGTGTCAGGTGACTTAGAGATTGTAAAGTAAAATCTGTGACACTTTAAGTTTACTTCCTGAAAGTTTCCAACGGTTTTTGGGTTTCTGAAAATTAGAAGTGAAGCTGTTCAGACTCCAGAGTCCAGACTACTCATGGAAACATAGCAAAATGTAAGACAGAAATCCACTTCATTCAGTCTAACCGCACCAGCAATGCTGATGTCTTCAAGAAATGACTAACAAATGGATAAGTAGAAACTATGTTTTGGTCAATTGGTTGAAAACTTATTCAATGATCACTATAATTCTCTATTGGTCATATTGAGAGATGGAGTAGCCCAACATCTTTCATGATCTCGAATACTTGCAAATTTATTTTTTGAAAGCCTCATTATCAGATAGCTTTACCTTGTCAGATGAAAAGTTATGGTTTGCTTTATAATGACCTTAATCCATGGATATTAATGAAATAACAAAACAGTTCCAATTTTTAACCATTGAATGGAAAAGTATAATGTTCACACTGCATGTGCCTTGCATCGTAATGGAAAAGCATGAACGAATTAAAAGCTATGATTTTAGCTCATTTCAATAACAACAATGCAAGCACACCACTAAACTGATGTGAATTGACCTGTGTCTTTGCTGAATCAGTTCCTTCTTCAACTGACTGAAATACTTGCTTGGACTTTTCCTGGAATTGGATTGCAAGATCAACTGCTGACACACGGTCATCAAATTCCATGGGAACATCAGCACTGTCAAAACAGACCATTTTAATAAGCATTAGTTAAAAGGATCAAGTAACTTTAAGCTCATGCTTCCCCATTGTGACCATTGATATTAACTACATGAAGTTTACTTTTCTCCAAAATTTAACTTTCATGTTTCTTTCCTTTCTTGTTAGATGGCTAATGAAATACAAGTGTGCCTGTAAACAAAAGCATCATGCATCCAGAAAAGAAACATGGGCCTTGTCTGAAACTTCACTGCAAGTTTAAGATAGCAGACAATATTCCTCTTTAATTGATTTCATAAAAAGACAATGACCTGAGGTTGATTGCAATGCGATCAAGTAGATGTTCTCGTACAGAGCCTTCCTCAGGATTGTACGTAGCAATTAGAAGTGGCTTGCAGGGATGTCGGAAACTGATTCCTTCTCTTTCCACAACATTAACTCCTTCTGTGAGAACATTTAGAAGCAAATTGCTTATACCTTCATCAAGGAGATTTATCTCGTCAACATATAGGACTCCTCTGTGAGCATCAGCAAGAAGACCTGGCTGGAATACCGTCGTTCCAGATTTGACTGACTCCTCTACATCCACTGAACCTAAAAGCCTATCCTCTGTTACCCCAAGTGGTATCTGTATTACCAAAGAATAACAACTAACCAATCAGCCAGATAATTAAATTTTAGAAAAGTCCAGTTTTAAAATAACTAACAGCAAAATACTACCTGCACAAATGGAGCTTTTATTATCTCTGTTTTCAATGTACCATTAGCATTATACTTTAGTCGGTTCTCTAGTCCCTCGTCCCATCTGTGGACAGGAGACAGAACATTATGTCATGGTAATAAATGAAATGCCTCTCAGTCAGAAGGAAATCATTTTGAAAAGATCTAAGTTTTGCAGGAAGTAATACTGAGTCTTGACTCTCTTGTTATTAGAATTACCACTAAATCCAGAGTAGGATAGACAACCCAATTTACTAAAACTGGTCCTCCTAGTCCAGATACGTCATCTCAATTTTCTTAAGCTTCCGAGGCATTTATACTAGATAATCACTCTATGTCACATACTAACAAACAGAATTAAGATATGCCCAAATTATACTTGATAAAAAGCAGAGAAAGATATGATTTTATGTATTCTCGGGTAGAAGCTTTAATAATTAGCAGTCATTAGCCCAAGGTGTTATCTCGATTGGTTTTTGCCAATGTTGTTGGGCATTTGGCTAGTTGCATGACAACAGGTGCCTGGTTGAATTCCCCTAGGTGAGGCACAGTAGTCTATGCCAATGCATTTATGAATGCCATCCACAAGCATGGTGAAGCATCGCTTGGGTTTCCCCATGAGGTTTTCCTTGGAAATAAAATTAGCAGTCATTGGCCTCATGCGTTATCATTTACAAAAGATTTAGTGTGTTTTCCCTGGGTAAAGAAATCGTATGGAGAAAATTCAAATTATTTCAACCACGGAGATTAACATAAACCAGGTTTTTGGGCGCAGTGCAACTAACTAGATAGATCAATCGGGAAAGAGGAATGCTAACCAGAGTCCAGATGATATAACTAAAAGATAGGGTTGACAACAATCCAGCTCATGATTCTATTCCCTCTGACTTAACTAAATCATTTCTTCTTCAAGTTACTTAAATATCTGACATTCAAATCACAAAATTATCTGGGACCACTTCAACCCTTATAAAGCAACTTAAACAAATCAACTTACTCTTCAGGACACAATGGGTCAGAGTTGGCTATAGATCCCGCAACAACTTCAATAGGTGGAAGTATAGCATGCAATCCACGTGCCATTACTGTCTTGGCAGTCCCTCTTTTCCCTGAAATGGCAATGCCACCAATGGCATTATCAACAGCTCCGAGTAGTAATGCTGTCTTGACGGCATCCTATGCATTACACAACTTTAATAGTCAGAAATTATACTTTAAAATCAGCACCTTCTTGGAACACAACCATAGCATTCAAGCCAAGCAAATTAACAGAAAGCTGATTCATTAGAATTAAAAACTTGTAACAACAAAGATTCATCCAGAGTTTTGGTCTTTCAAAGTTTCCCACCCCTAAAAGGATGGTTCACAAAGGGAAAAAAGCAACATAATAACATAAAGTATATTCCTTTTTTTTTATAAAATACGTCTTATGTTTGCAAAAAATTATTGGCAAAAAACAAAGAAAAAATGGAAGGGTATATACAAATTACAATGGACATCATAACATCTTCCATAACACAACTAAAAATGACATGAAAACAGAATAATCTATGGTATCAAAAGATTGGGTTATTTTGATCGACAAAGGGCCCTATTACCACCTATATTGCATGAAAGTTAGACATGTGATTTTTATTACAGGATTCAGATTTTTTGCAGGTTGGTATGATGATTCTAGCCTTCCAAATGTTGGAATAATGATGGTAGCTGCTTCAGTATTGCATCGTACTCTTCGTGGACAAATTTTATGGTGGTCACCTAGTCATGTTCTAGTCACTATCACTTTGGTTGCGTGATTAGTTCATGTCTAAGTTGTGAGTGTCCTCAAGCATGGTGATGTACCTTTCTAGCGTCTTCATAACATTTCCACAATTTCACCTAGGTAATTTGTTTATTGCAAGCATATATTCACTTTTTGCCTAGATGGAACCCACTTCACCCTTGTTGATTTTAAAAGTGTCTTCTATACTGATAATTATTTTTTGATAATTTTGATCTTTTCACATTCTTATTCATTATTCCATCATTCAATAATTACACAAAAGACATCAACCAAGACAAAAGGATCATAAAGAGACAACCACACAAAGAACACAAGAAATTTACCCTGGGAAAACCCTCATGGGGAAAAACCCAACAACCCTTTCAATAGAGAATTCTCCAATCCAATAGAGATAAGTCAAAAACTAGGTCAAACTTGGTCCATCCTCCCAGTCAAGTCAATTGGCCCATGCTCTGGTCTATACTTCTTCATTCAAAAATTCGTCCTCAGATATGTGAGATGCCATGCCTCAGATATGCAAGCTTCTTGTCTTATATATGCGAGCTTCTATGCCTCAGACTTCACTCCTCTTTTCTTCATCAGACATACCCTATCCACTACCTCAGATTTGTGAGTTGCTTACCTCAGATGAATCTCCATTCTCTCATAATATACTTCAAATAGACCTTTGTTGTCTTCTATATGTCTCAGACCTTTGACCTTGCCTCAGACTAGGCTCTTTTGCCTCAGATATATGCGAGCTTCTCTTGGCATCGAGGAGGAATGAATTGGTGTCTTTTTATAGCTTTTCTTGGAGGCGAATGGGTGGGTATTTTGTTGGAGCCGACTTGAATTCTTGATGAGACCGACTTGACTAGGAGGAGGCTAACATTAACTTTTGGAGCCAAAAAAATTGTCTTTTACAAATTCAAATCTTTTTTCTTTTGAAAGTCCAAAAGGGACATGACTCGATAATATTTTTCTTTTTGTTCTAGCATGAAGAACATGCTTACAAACACAAGAATGACTCAATTATACATTATGGGGACCGACCGTAGTTACAAAAATCAACAACCCTTCCATTTGCATTGCACTTCATCATTTTTCCTAGGTAGTTTGTATATCACATCACACTTCTACCTTTTACCTAGGTAAAATCTACATAAACTTAGATCTCACTTCATCTCCATCGCCTAGAAGGTGCATGACATCTTTTGCTTCTAATTCACTGAACTTTATTTCTTATTAACCCCTCATTTGTCATATTTCCTCTTTTCTAGTGTGAACACACCTAATTGGTTCAGGATATTTTAATAAATCCTAAAACTTGGGTTCATTGCCTAACAATTGGCCCATAAATACTCAAATGATATAATCCTCCATTAAGGCTTATTCCCTTGGTTTTTATTGTTCATTTGTCACTAAGGAACACAACTTTATGTCTCATTGACCCCAATTAGTTCCACTATAACTGGGAGTCAACCACCAGCCCACACCACCAGGCTAGATGACCCAAACACAGAGAGCAAACAAATTGAGTTACCATCATTGTTTGTTGTAGACTAATGGAGTGATTTTTCTTAGTACAGGACTTGAGACACGACACAGGAGATTTTTTAGTTTGAAGGAGATTGAGTAGCCGCATGGCACGTGCATTGATACGAGGAGCATCTTCATCACTTCAGGATTCCAGTGATATACTAACATGTGACATGCGAGCACCTTTAGTTTCAGTCGAGTTTTCACACATGCATTGTGTTTAATGGCAATTCTGACACCATATTTAGATTCTTCTTCGAATTACGGACCCAATGGCGGTCTTGCATGTGACATGCATGGACTTTCTATTTTTAACAATTTCTAGTATGGCTCCATATGGCTTACATGTGACATGCATGGACATGCAACAAATTCCAACAGTTTTGAGACACATGCATGAGTCTGGGACAATGCGTGTATATTTTGACAGCAGCAGCGGACTCCCCATCAAATTGTGAGTCTGATGAGTATAATGTTGTATACATGCATAACAGTTCGACATTGCATGCATGAGTGACACATGGCACCACGCATGGGTGACATGTGGCGCTTTGCATGGTTGACACATGGCATAATGAGAGGCTTGAAAATGTTACCTCATGCATGGGAAATGGATGCATGAAACAAAAAATAAAATAAAAAGGGGAGCACCCACTTTAACTCAACTAAACTCCCACACACATGGCGCCCACTCCAGCTCACTCCACATGCACGCCACTTCCACTCCACTTCACTCAACTCTCTCATGCACCTCACTTGCCTCCTAACTCCCTCTCCACGCCACATCTCACTCATCCACTACACCTCACTCCACATGCACACCACTTCCACTCCATTTCACTCAACTCTCTCATGTGCCTCACTCGGCTCCTAACTCCCTCTCCATGCCACATTCACTCATTCACTCAACATCTCACTCACTCTACCCACTACTCGCTCCACTTAACTCAACCATCATGCATGAAGAAATGGGTGCCCCCTTTGGCTCCAAAAAACTATAAATAAGAGCTCTCTCTTCCCCATTCATCATTAGAAATTCTTTGGCATTCTCTTATCATTCTATATTCTTCTTGTCTCCACTATTGTACAAAAGGAAGATCTTCATTACAAGTTTGTAATTGGCTATCATGGCTGACTACAGCGTTTTGGAAAGTTATGAATAAAGATCGATTTTTCTCTCAGCTACTGCGCTCTCCTATCTTGTTGCTAACATCGCGTTGAATTTCATGCATTGTAGAGATTAAATGTTTGTCTTGGATTTCCCTTTCAATTGAACAAATCACATTTAATATTTGATCGTCTTTTGAATTTCTGCTCACAAAATCAAAATTTCAGTCAAACTAGGATCTCAGTTTTAGCATTAGTTTTTTTTTGTTAGAATTTCGAAGTTCCAAGTGTAGATGACTTTATTTCTGCAAATAAAAAATGGAAAATGCTAGTTGTTGTAGCTAGTTATCTATTGATTTTTGGAAATAAAATACTTTGTTGTAGCATTGTTTCTCACTAGGTTAAAGGGAAGAGAAGCAAAGTACGATTTTTTTTAAGCCATCTCCAAGCCTACATATTTGTTGATCCTACTGAAAAGGGAATCATCCCTTCACTTCTAAGAGTCTTGTTACCCACCATTTCGTGGGTGATATCCCTAGGAGAAAACAATTCTCCATGATGGACCTCAACCAGCAACCCCTTGCAGCCCTCAACTAGCTCGTTGTGCCATTTCTCCGCCACCTGAGCCAACCATCTGGTCCCTCACCCATCTGTATTGATCATATGTTTGAAGGTGGACCTCCTGAACCTAAAGGTATGGCTTCTCATTTGGTAATTAAGTATTGGGTTTACTTATCATGGACACTTTTGGGCATGGATTGATGGGGGGATTCAGCGGAAAGAGTAGGCTTAGTTTGTGCTTTTTTCCCCTTGACCTCTTTTGGGTGTTACTCTCTCCAGGCCAGCACAGAGGGATGCAGAGGCTGCAGAAGCTGACGAGGCTTCAGGGGCAGCACTAGGGTTTCTAGGGTCAAGATCTGGCTGAGTCCTGTAAATCCCATTTGAGGGTGTGGATCAGTCAATATTTTGGCTTCAGAATAGCAGGTGAGTTGCAGAACTTTAGAAGGTGTTGGTGGGGTTAAATTTCTAAAATTTCAGAATTTTAGCCTATGCACTAGTGAGAAAGAGCGGGAGGAGATTAGCTTCTCAGAGATTTTCTAGCCAAAGAAACTTGCAAACCAATATGAGGATCGTAGAGAGCTGAATCATTGTTTGAATTGGCAGATTTCCAAGAAGGGAAAGCAGTTGTCAGAGGGAGCAGAAGGTGCCTGTTTTGCCAAGGCCCTTAGATCCAAATCTCTAGCACAAAGAAGAGGAGCTCCGATAGATTTCTGAGAAGATGGATCCTCATGGACTGCGTGATCAAGACAGATTGGATGGCCTATCCAAATTTTCAATTTGGAAGGCTAGAATCCTGATAGTCCTAGAGGCATATCATCCAAGAGACCATGCAGAACAAGTCCTGGCCACACCGACCGATGCAGATCTCTTGAGGAAGCATAATGAAGCTGCGGGACATGCCAAGCGGTTGATAATGGATGGAATTAAGGACCATATTATCCCACATATAGCTGAGAAGAAAACAGCTAATGAGATGTGGAAGGCCTTAACGTCCCTATATGAGGGAAAGTCCATCCAGAGGAAGATGCTTCTGGAGACTCAGATGCGGTCATTCATGATGACCAAGGGGGAAGACACGGAACATTTTCTCTTCAGATTACAGTCAATCAGAGACCAGTTGACTGCCACAGGTGCAAAGGTGGAGGATGATGTGATGGTGAGGACTACCCTCAATGCAGTCACAGATGAGTGGGAAACCTTTGTCTAAAGTATCTTGGGTAGAGTGGACCTTCCCGACTGGGACAGTTTGTGGGCAATCATGCGTCAAGAAGAACTCCGCAGAATCACCAAGAAGCAGTACAGCACGGGATCGAATAAGGTGAAGAAGGAAGATGAAGAAGATGCAACCTTGGCATCAAAGAGGCAGCAGGGAAAGAAGAAGGATCTATCGAAGATCAAGTGCTTCCAATGTGGCAAACTAGGACATTTCACCAGCAATTGTCCTCAAAAGAAAAAGGACAAGGAAGCTTCTTCTTCCAAGGTTGTTGTGGTGGATGATGGTTCAGAAGATGATGCAGCCATGAGCACTCATGAACCACGAAAGTGGGGCGAAATGGATCGGTAGAGGAGCTACAGAAAGATGGCGAGATCCTTGAGCAGCTCATCTCTTGGATCACATCCTAGCTATGGGAGCCTTAAGACCGTAGCGGGACAAGTGGGGCAGTGGGTGCATAGATCACGAATGAAGCAGAGGCAGATCTAAAGGCTGGAAGGAGCAGTGCAGTGCACATGCAGCAGTAGCGTAGAGGCAGCAGTAGTGTAGGGGCTGATGTGACTTTAGCAGCGCAGAGCATAGTTGCTTACGCAGAGTAGAGCTGCAGCATCGTGGAGGCTTCAGGAGGACAGCACAGTGCAGCAGCAGCATGAGAAATTTCAGCACAAGGGGTTGATGTGACTTCAACAATGCCGAGGGACTCTGCTTACGCAGTGCAGAGTTGTAGTTGCGCATCATTCTCCAGATGACAGCACAAATCAGCAGCCGATGGAGCTTCAGTGATGAGGTTGCAGCCCAATTGACTTGTCTGTCAAAGATTGGGTAGCAGATTCAGTTGTTTCTCTCAGCAACTGAAGATGCAGTGTAGCAGGTGGCAGCACAGATGCAGCGGATTCAGAGGGAGCTGCAGTACAGATGTGGCAGTGGCGATGACAGCGTCATGGGCAATAGTACAGAATGGCAACAGCAGTGCAGAGTTGAGTGGCAGCAGGCCGAGCATCAACAGCACAGAAACTAATGCCCAAAATCTTGTGATACGTGGTATGATGTATTGCTAGAGCACACTCCATGCTAAGAGGGAGTGCTGAGATTTTGTGTAGTGGGGGTAGCATCGGATGTGCTCTAGCTCCCAAAATTTGTGGAGGGACTAGAGTACACATGATCTACAAGACCCAGAAAGGGATTTGGGAAATTTCATTTGGTTTGGGAGATATTTAATTAATTAATTATTTTAATGTATTTCCTAAGTCTAAACTTCGGAAAAATAAATAATTAAAGTTAATTAAATTAAACATGTGATGAAATTGTCTTAAGTCACACGGATCAAGCTTTCTTTTAATCTTAGCCATTGATTCAAGATCTGATCATGGCCATTGGTTTCCCAACGAGAAAAGTATAAGGAAAAGGCTTGGGGTCATTTGTAAAGACACACAAAGGCAGAGCACTGAAGCTAAGCTGAGATTCTAGGGCAGGATTTGCTAAGAATTCTCAGAAGTGTTTCAGCTGCAAAGAGGGGAGTTTAGGCAAAGGGGATGATCTGATCCCAGTGTCTAGAATCAGCAAGAGGCAGAGAGCAGCTTCCAGAGGCAGCGCAGAGAAGCAGCAGCAACAGCAACCGCAGAGGGCAACAGTTGCACAGTGCAGAGGCAGCTTCAGCTACGCAGGTGTTGCACAGTCTCTCCCAGGGCAGCGTTAGGCAGCAGGACACCCTCAGGGGTTACACAGAGACCCTCAAGGGCAGTGTAGGGTCTGCGTCACCCAGTCTGGGGTTACGTAGCCCTCTCCAGACCAGCACAGATGGACGCAGAGGTTGCAAAAGCTAACGCAGGGGCTTCAGGGGCAGTGTTGGGGTTTCTAGGGTCAAGATTTGACTGAGTCCTGTAAATCCCGTTTGAGGGTGTGGATCAGTCAATATTTTGGCTTCAGAACAGCAAGTGAGATGCAGATCTATATTTTCTCTGTCGGGTTTGCAAGATCTGGAACCCAGATTTGATGTATTCAGAAATATTCTTAATAATAAAACCCTCCAGCAGCCAGCAGACCGGTTTTCCCGCATTGGGTTTTTCCAGGAACTATTGTCCAGAAAATCCTTTTGTCACTTTGTCTATGTGTGCATGCACTTTTTCTAAATCTGAATTGGTGAAAGTCTGTTATGTGTTTTGCTTCGATATTAATCTGAATTTTCAGCTCAACAACTTAATTAAGTAGGAGGAGCATAACCAGATCTAACAGTGGATTTTTGCATAAGTAACATTCAGAAATTTTCACATGGATTGTACGGAGCTGTTTGTTCTCTCTTGATGCCTTCCTTTGCGCAGAAACTGGTGAAGTCTTTATCGATATACACTCCACCATTATCTAACCGCAGCTTCTTGATCTTCTTTCCTATTGAATATTCTACCAACACTCTGAATTCTTTGAAACATTCAAAGACTTCATCTTTGGTTTTGAGAAAATAGATCCAAGTCTTTCTGGAATGATCATCAATAAAGGTAGCAAAATACTTTGCACCATTGAGAGCGGTTATGGACATTGGACCGCAAATATTTGAGTGTATCAACTCCAATACGCTGTTGGCCCTGCTACTGCTTCTTGGAAATGCTGCTTTAGCATACTTCCCTAGTACGCATCCCCTGCGGACTTCATCTCTCCCTGTGTTGAGTTCTGGAGTTCCTATGACAGTCTTCTTGAGTATCTTCAAGGCTCCATGATGAAGATGCCCCATCCTTCTATGCCATAATTCATTCAGATCTCTTTCGTCCGTACTACCAATCAGAGCTACAGGGGATTCAAGCTGGAGCTTATATAGTTTATGACTCCTTACTACGATTTGTGCCTTCTTGCTCTAGCTAGGGTGTTTGACATAAAATTTGTTTCCAATAAAGTATACGTCATAACCCTTGTTCTGAAGCTGAGACACTGAGAGAAAATTCATTCCCAACCCTGGTACATGCAGAACGTTTGTGGCCCAAATATTGTTGCCAACTTCTGTCTGAAATATTATGGTACCTCTTCCAACGGGGGTACACTTGGCCTTGTTTCCCATAGTAATCTGGAAATTCATCTGTTCTTCTTGGTAGCTCGAAAAAAACTCTCAAACCCCTGTCATATGAGCAAATGCTCCATTGTCAATATAACAAACACCTGGAGGAGTCATGCTTGACACACAAGCGAGATCCTCCTCTAGGCTGGATGCCAGCACCGTCATGTCATGTTCCCTCTGTGTTTCTGAGTGCTCTAGAGGACTGCGTGAGTCCTTCTGACTGCGTGAACCCTTCCGGATGTCGGATCTTTGGTCCACAGGAGATACTCCCTTTCTGTCTTTAGCATTTTGCTCTGGTACCATGTGAAATTTTCAAATCTGAAAATTATAATTGCAGTGATTGATTTATTTCGCCTACTTATTAGATAAGTTATTTACAGATGCTTCAGTAAATTTAGAAATAAACACATATGCAGTACTTCACTCTAATCAAAAGCAGAAGAACAGAAATAACGCATGTAGCACAATAGAAACAACCATATGAACACAGTTATTTTTGGACAATTATCCCCGGAAAAACCCAATGTGGGAAAACTGGTGCAGCAAATGAGTGTTTGTATTTATCTTCCGCAATGAAAAGATCTTTTACAGAAATCTTGGTGAGCAAAATAGCATACATGTGGCATGAATTTTCCGGACACTCCGGAAGTATTCCCGACTCTCGGGGTGGCCTTCTACACCCTCTGCGTCACCCTGCGTAGCTGCTCTACGCAGTCCCTCCCTGGACTGCGTAATTTTGCATGGAGGGTTTGATGTTGTTGCTCAGCACTGCCTTCCCTTCACCCTTTTGCCTTCTGCTTCTCTGCCATCTGACTTCTCCCTCCTCCTTCTGCCTCCGCAATCCCGCCTCTACAAACCCACCCACTGAAATCGAATTCTCTTACTTCAGAATCGATTTCCTTCGGGTACTGAAAATGTGCCCAGCTTGATTTCCAAATGACCCTCAAGGCTCTTCTTATAATCTTCTCGCTGATGAAACAACGGCCAAGATTATATCTTTAATCAATGGCTCAGATTAAAAGATGACTTGATCTCTGTTTTCTAGAAGATTCACACTCTGCTTTATTAATACCATTTAATTATTTCATTTTCCTAACTTTAGACTTAGGGTCTACATTAAAATAATTAATTATTTTAATAAAGCAAGATCCGAGTGGAATTTCCACAAACGATTTCTGGGTTCTCTGGATAACTGTTGTACAAGCCTCTCCACCAAATTTGAGACTTGGAACACTTCTTAATGCTATAAAATCAACAGTCCATTTGGGTTTGGTCTCCCTATATGGGGTCCTAAGTTCCTAACCCTCCAGAGGGCTACATTGGCACATATAGGGTGTGTGTAGCCTCCACAGCAGTAAACAACTCTCCATGAATCCCTAGAGATGTTCAGAGATAGCTAGAGATCCACCTTTTGGACGAGGAAGATACATTTGGTACGCTATGCCCAGTTGGCCCCACCGGTGCAACACACACTAGGCAGGTTTCCCAAAACTTGTACGATGACATGGCAGCATTCATTCCATCATTTGAGCCCTTACAAATGGTTTACAGGCATCTTCGACTCATATGGAGATCCATGAGGTCATTAGTGTGCCCCCACATCCACTGGGAGCACCACGGGTTTATTGTTTGGAGAACAAGGGGCCACCCCCTTGTCCATCACTTTTGAGAATCCTATTCATCATTATGGCACTTATGGACCTCATCAGGCCTCTTGGAGGCCCCTACGACATGCATAGATTATTATTTGACCTCTTGATAGGCTTATTGTTTTATTTGTGAGCTAGTTTGGTGGGATTCTCACCAAAAGTTAGTTAATTTGCACATTATTTTATGTTTAGGGGCTAATGTAGGCCCATTAGGTAATTCGAACTCCTAATGAGTGTATAAATAGGAGTTGGATGGATTCATTTGTATCATCACTTGGATTTGGATCATTCTCTCTTTAGAACTTTGCATATTTTACCTTGGTGGATATTTTTGGATAATGGATAAATTTTGATGTATGGATTGGGTTCTTCTTATTTTGGAGCTTCTTATATTGCAAATGTGTTGCTGGTTGGATATATTCTCTTACATGTAAGTGCAATTTTAACGCTATTTTCTTTCATTTTGCTACATACATTGGTTATGAGATTTTCGCTATTTTAGGGCTAATTACTGCATGCATTTACGACATTAACGTGGAATTATGTTTCTATTTAGCTTATCTCTATGTATGGGCCATGTTTGATGAATGAATTTTCCTAGAGATCAAGTTATCTCAATAAGCCTCTTGCATTTGCAACCTAGTATAAACGTTTTCAAGCTCACTTTTCTTCTCTTATCCTTAACATTGGATGGAGTCGACTTTGAGAGCCTCCTTGAACAAGACACGAAGTCCATATTCATAACTTTCCTTGACTCCATATCCCCAAGAGGAATTAGGCACTGATCCATCAAAGGGTGGTCATTTAAACCACATTTTTTCACCTTTTCCTCCCTTTTCTAGGTCTAGCCACGTTGGGTCACCTAAGGCATCAATTTCCTGGCAAACTAGCCATAAAAATATATTCAATCTCCTAGACCCTACTGCGATGGTGTGTCCTAAAGGTCACCTCTAAATTTGAAGAGATTCTGACGGTGGGATTCCAAGATATCCCAAGCCCTAGGTCTAAGATCAAATTTTACCCTGGTGTTCCCAGGGCTAGTACCTCATAGGATGAATTTGACATCTTTAGGTGAACATTCTTGTTTAATCCTTTCCCCTTGCCTTGGTCAGGTTAAGAATATTATCGGTTGCTAGATTTCGTCCCCTTAACCTGGGTTGGGTCCACTTGGCCTCATGTGGTCCCATTTCTTATTAAAGACAATTCATAAGGGCAACTTGGGAATCCAAATTCTACAAGCATTTTAGGGATTGGGAAACTCTTTTAAGTCATATTCCTTTAACCTAACCCTTAAATCCTCACCTCCTTTCCCTAGAAATTCTTGTACCTTGCTTAAAGAGCAAGCAAGCACCATTCTTAATCATATCCTAGGGAAAGGGTCTTTAAGGTCACGTCACATCTATTTGTTGTAAGTGACTTCTTAATTACCGGGTCTCCTCCCATCGGTGAAAGCCCGTAAAGAGCAGGGAGTCTTAGCTGTGGTGACAGTGGTCTAAGTCTCCATCGTTGCCCTTGACCAAGCAAATGCCCTCCTAGGAGTCCCTTTTAGGTCCCCTGCTAGTTTGAGTGGTAACAAGTCTAAATAGAGAAAGGGCTTGTCAAGTGACCATAGGGTGAGCCTTTAATGTTGGCTGTGTGCGCGGAGACCTTAAGTCCTGCTGTGTGCGGAGCTCGCTGGCTGTGTGGGCAGGTATGTGAAAGAGTTTGTAAGAGGAACCTGAACTATTTGATGAATAGAAGGACATTTTGTTGATATTAAATGTCTTTGTGATATGTTATGAGTTGCGCTGCATGTTATTTTTGTGCTATTGAATATTGTTAGTAGATCGATTGTGCACATGTATTAGATGCTTAAATGAACAATGAACGCATAGATCTGGTACTATTGGGTTATATCTCTCTTTGTTAATTGATATCTTATGAGTTACGGGCTGCACACAAGCTATTCTGTTAAGTTATATTGTTAAGGGTTTATGGTTAGGGCTTTTCTTCTGCGCAGACCTGTTCAAGATCTAAAGGTACCCACATCATTAAAGTCTCTCTCTCAGGGTGCGGAAACCTGGTTCCAGCACCCTCCCATACTACTTCGAGTGAGACCTTGACTTGCGCAAGCAAGTCATTGCCGAAAGGGCCAGTAGTGTAGGGTTTTGCTGCTTAACCTCACATCTGAACCTGGGTCAAGACCTCTCAAGCCAACAAATGGTTCCGTTGTCGGGACCGGGAGCATTTTGAGAGAGAGACTAGGTGATGAGTCAGGATTTGTGGAATCCGGGAAAATCTGAAATTGACGAGTGGTTCGAAAAGCAGATCAAGGAGTTTGCCCTGAAAGAAAACAGAAGTAAGAAGTTGTCTACTGAAAAGTGGAAGAATAAGTATATCTTCACAAAGGTGCACGAGATCTTCTTCATGACCTTTGCGCATGAGTTGCAGGAGTGGTTGTCAAGATTAGCGGAGTTTCAGACCTGCTGGAAGGGCGATAGGGTTACGCAGTGGACCCCTGAATTGATCCAACAGTTGGAAAAGACTGATAACAAAATCACCTGGACCATAGATCACTGGGTTGATTGTATCTTGGGTGGATTTGTGACGGAATTTGCAGTAGATCAGTTTGTGTCGTACTCTGAAGCTAAAAGAAGATTTTTCAAGCGTTTGAGAAGTAAATTCTTGCAAACATTGCCCTTGCTGATTAAGATGCTATTGAGCAAAAAAGGTGTTCTGTGCAGCCACACCGAGTGAATGAACTACAAACAAATTGAAAGCACCATGCGCAGCGGGAAGTATTATCGGATCAATTAGAGAGGGGAAAGATCTGCATACAGCCCTCTGAGGGATTAGTTGGATCTAGAAGAAACTGAGGCTACACACGCTGCAGGTAGCCCTCCTGCTACGCCATACTCGAATTCACGAAGAAATCAGACATCTCCTACCCCGCCACCACCCTCACCTGCAGACGATATGGCTGCGCACATGAAGCTACCCACCTTTATGGGTGCGGGGGATGAGGTCATGGATCGGTTCTATTTCGTAGTTGATGCAGTATGGACTGTGCAGAACGTTAATACTGATGCTGTGAAAAGAGCGCAGTTGGCCATGGCTTTTGAAGGTCATGCACTAGACTAGTTTATGGGATATCTGAAACAAAACGCCTCTCCTACTCTTGCTGATATCAAGAAGGAACTGAAGCAGCAGTTCAAAAAGTCTAAGTCCTACGCACAGTTAGTGGTAGAACTAAAATATTTCAAGCAAGGAGCAAAAGAATCAGTGTGGGAAGTCGATCAGCAACTGAAGCAAACTATCAGTGATGGAGAATTTGTTTACGATGAAGACCAGCATAAGGAGTGGTTCATTGCCATGTTGTTACCCCATCTACACAGTCCTATGGGTCAGCAGAAGATTGCTACTCAGGCTGAAGCCTTGGAGATCGCTATGAAGTTGGAGTTTACGCCTAGAGAAGATATTCCCCTTAGGACTCTGCAAATTTAAAGTCAGTTGGAAGCAATGCACTTAGAGATACGGAACCTACAAAGAGACAAGGGTAAAGAGGTTGGCGCAGACGTCTGGAGCATTTGTTGCAAAGGAGCAGGCCACACCAAAAATCAGTGCCCTGTGTTTACGGATTACCTGCGCGCTGGAGGACCAAATCCGTTGCGCCCTAGGGAATGCGGGGCCTAGCAACCCCACCCTATGGTGCGTTGATTGTCGAGTAGCTGGCCAGCATGATGCTAACCACTGCCCACGGCTGGGAGCCTATGTGCCAGAATTGAAGCAACAATATTGCAGATTTTGTTCATCGGTTGGTCATGATGAACACCACTGTCGGACGTATGAGCTGATGATAGACAATGCAAACCTGTACAGAATGCAAGTTGAACCCTCTTCACCAGCATCTCCCTCTAGACGTGGAGGATCCTCGACAAGGGGGGAGGTGGAGGCATAGGTCGAGGAAGAGGGCAATTAATCTGCTATAACTGTGGAGATCCAGGACATTACGCACGCAATTTCCCAAACCCCGCATGGAAGTCCTGCAGGTACTGTAGGCAAATTGATCACATAATTGAAGATTGTCCCATTTTGATAGCTAAGATGCAGGAAAAGCAGCAGACACCTACGCAGAACGTGCAAATGGTCAAAGTTAAGCCACGCGACAATGGCCCTAGTGTAAATGCAATAACGCGCAGTGGTACGGTCACTGGAGGACCTGCGGAGCAAGCTGCTGTAGTGTCATGGATCAGAAAGTCATCTGACAAGAAGGAAGGCCTAGACCTAAACAAAGAGAAGGAAATTTTTATAAGGGTTAGGAGAGACTTTGTTACGGCGAGAGTGTCAACATCAAAAGCTACCATGGATCCAAAAATCGATGAAGAAGTGAAACCATTCCTTCAAGCCTGTATGAAGTTACAGCGCAACTAGAAGGCGGTAGAGAATCTCCAAGCATTGATAGACAGCTGCGCAGAAAAAGAAGCCCCCGAATGGAGACTAAGGCTGTGAAAAAGATTTATAAGAACAAGAATAGGACTGGTCGGGAGATGCGTATGACTGCGCAGATTGGAGAGTATGAAATAGATCAAGTCATCTTGGATCTGGGATCTGATGCCAATGTCCTGCCCAAACAAACCTGGCAGAGGATGGGAGAACCCAAATTGGAGTGGTCCACCATTCAACTACGTATGGCTAACCAACAAAAGATCATTCCATTGGGAAGGCTGCCTAAGGTTGTGGTAGACATTGCGAGAGTTAAAGTATATGCAGATTTCAAAGTAATCCAGATTGTGGATGATGCGGACCCTTACCCTACGCTATTAGGACTGGATTGGGCTATTAACATGGGAGGTATCATCAACCTGAAAAGGAGGAGCATGGACTTTGAGAATGATGGTACGTGGGCAATAGTCCCTCTGCATCCAGCAAAAGGCGAACAATATACAGAGTCGGCGCGCGATGAGGAGGATGTTGACCATATTTACAAACTGACTGCACGGGATGATGATTGGATCAACCCTACAGCTGATGGCATGTTAAATTGGCAAATAGACAGCTCGTGTTTCTCAGATTCGAATGGAAAGATGGAAAATTGGCAGAATCGGCTACATGACGTATCTGCATTGCGCTGCCTCAAGATCACAAAGAGCTTCAGGTGCATCTCCTCAAAGGTAAGATAACTGCCTTACTTTGATGGTTCTGGTAGTGTTAAGGAATTTCTTAAAGCATTGGAAAATGATGTCCCTAAGGAACGAAGATTCTGGGCGCTTGACTTGGCTATGTGCGCACGCCGCAACCCCTGTGCATTGGTGGGAAACACACAAGAGGGCTTTCCAGGACTGGGAGAAATGTCGAAAAATGATGATCCTGCGCTTTGAGCCTCCAGTCAACCCACCTATGGAGCTCTTTTCTGGCCATGGGGATCCACGCAAGCACTTGGCTATGTGGATGGAGGTATGGAATGGAAGGACCTGGAATGAGTGGGTCCATATGTTTATTCATTCATTAGGGTCGGTCCCCACCACCTGGTATTTAGATGCGGAGCTTCACCAACGCACTCGCCACTGGGATACAATGACAAAGGATTTCATGGCGGCGTTCGGCTTAGTTGGAAGGGACGGAGAAATTGGATGAATGCAGGATATAGATGCTCTTGTCTTTGATGAGTCTTTGCCTCGGAAGGAATGCGTTGCGCCAACATGGGATGCGCAGATGCAAGATATTGTCAACTGTAGGAATTTGTCAATAGAGGACAGTGACGAAGATCCCAAGAATATTACAATCCCAGAATCTGAAGGAGAACATGCAGTCGCAAGACCCTCATTGCAGACAATGGACGTTACCAAACCATTTAAGTTGAAGGAAGTCAACATTGGGAAGGAGGAGCAGCCCAAGTTGGCCAAAATTGGGGATTACTGGGACGATGATACTGTTGGAAAGATTGCAGAGCTGCTAACCGAATATCAGGATCTATTTCCTACGAAGTTCTCTAAGCTCAAGGGAATTGTGGGAAATCTGGGTGTTATGAGGATCACCTTGAAACCGGATGCACATCCTGTCAAGCAGCGACCCTATCAGTTGAGCCCTAAATATAAGCAGAAAGTCAAGGAGGAGATAGATAAGATGGTGGCCGCAGGTATCATTGAGCTCGTGGAACAGTCTGATTGGGTAAGCCCAATGGTAGTCCAAGAGAAGAAAACCAAAGGAGAGACAAGGATCTGCGTAGACCTGCGCAAGCTGAACGATGCCTACGTACATGATCCCTTCCCTACGCCATTCTCTGATGAAATCTTGGACAGCGTGGGAGGTCAAGAAGCATATTCATTCATTGATGGATTTTCGGGGTACCATCAAATCAGAATTGCACCTGAAGACCGCAGCAAGACAACCTTTGCAACCGAATGGGGCTCCTTCTAGTACACTGTCATGCCATTTGGATTGAAGAATGCACTTGCCATTTTCTCACGCGTGGTTATAGCAGTATTTAAAGAATTTATACATAAGTTTCTGGAGGTCTATTTTGATGACTGGACAGTATTCAGATTAGTAAAGAAACATGTGTCAAATCTACGCATGATGTTGAATACCTGCAGGAAACACCAAATTTCATTGAACTTGAAGAAGTGTATATTCTGCGTACCTTTTGGAATTTTGTTGGGGCACATCGTGTGTCAGCAGGGATTGATGGTTGACCCAGCCAAGATCGTGGTTATCATCAATTTAGCGGTCCCCGCCAATGAGAAATAGTTGCGCTCCATCCTACAACATATAGGTTACTACAGAAATTTTATTCAGGGGTACACCTTGATCACTGCGCCAATGGAAAAGTTGCTAAAGAAGGATGTGTCCTTTTTTGGGATGAAGAATGTTAGAAAAGTTTTGAGCTGTTGAAGGAAAGGATGGTCACTACACCTATTCTAATATTCCCAGATTGGGCTAAGGTCTTTCATGTGCATGTGGATAAATCAGGTATAGCTCTTCAGGTTGTCTTAGCGCAACAGGGAGAAGGAGACATCGATCATCCAATTGCTTTTGCTAGCAGGAAGCTCTCTAGCGCAGAGCGCAACTATTCTACTACCGAACAAGAAGGACTGGCAATGGTGTATGCCCTGCAGAAATACAGGCGCTATCTATTGGGAGGACACTTTAAAATGTTCACTAACCATCCGGCTTTAAAATACCTGGTCAATAAGCCTGTGTTGGGGGGGGAGATATGGAGATGTTTGCTACTGTTTCAGGAGTATGACTTTGAGATTATTGTGAAGCCTGGGAGACTAAATGCGGGACCTGATCACTTGTCTCGAATTGAGAATGGAGAAGAGCCAACTAGTCTGGAAGAAGGATTACCCGATGCCCAGCTTTTCGCTATCAAGGTGGTTGATGAGCACTTTGCGGACATTATTCACTTCTTGACAACTAGAACGGCACCTACAGAATATTCAGTGCAGCAGAAGAAAGAGCCGGTGGCCCGCGCAGCTGATTTCATTGTGATTGCAGGTCAATTATATAAGTTGGGAGCATATTATGTATTAGAGCATGAGAGACAAGATATCCTAGCTGAGGCTCATGGAGGAGTGGCAGGAGGCCACTACGCAGGGAAATCCACTGCGCAGAAGGTGCTACTTGTTGGGTTATGGTGGCCCACATTGCATAGCGATGCACATGCGTATTGTCGAGCCTGTGATGCATGTCAGCAAACAGGGAAGCCCTCGCACAGAGATGAAATGCCCCTGCAACCGCAAATGGCCTTGCAAGTGTTCGATAACTGGCCATAGACTTTGTTGGACCAATCAATCCTCCAGGGAAGAAGACTGGCACACGTTATATCATTACTGCCACTGATTATGTGACCAGATGGGCAGAAGCAAAGGCTGTTAAGGATTGTACTGTAGATAATATTGCGTATTTCATCATTGAGCATATTTTGACCAGGTTTGGCTGCTTGAAGATCTTGATAAGCGATTGAGGTACGCATTTCGTTAATGAAACTATTGAATCTTTGACGGAAGAATTTCAGATCCATCACACAAAAAGCGCCCCGTATCACCCACAAGCTTATGGCACAGTAGAAGCTTTCAACAAAAATTTGGAGAATGCACTTACCAAGATCTGTAATTCCAATCGGAATGACTGGGACGTGCGCATCCCTTCACTGCTGTGGGCCTAAAGGACTACATGCAAGAAGCTGACTAAGAAGACTCCTTTTAGAATGGTCTATGTACAGGAGGCCATCATGCCCATGGAATATATTGTCCCCAGCCTGCGCATTGCGACTTTCACAAATATGGTGGAACCTGACATCATGGAGGAACGCTTGGCGCAGCTAGTTGCCTTGGAAGAAGATCGGTTTATTGCTAACTTGCATCAGCAAGTTCAGAAGGCACGTGAAAAAGCTTGGCATAACCGGCACATCCGACAGAAGGTATTTAAGGAAGAAGATTTGACTTTTCTCTATGATAGTCAATTTGCGCACCACCCAGGGAAGTTTCGTAAGCACTGGTTGGTACCGTATATAGTAAAGGAGATTATTGATGGTGGTGCGGTGCACTTGGCCATGCTGCGAGGAGACTACCTTCCCGGGTATGTTAATGGAAGTCATCTAAAGCCCTATAGGGACCATCTGGTGCCTATCAAATGACTATATAGTCAGAGCATCAGCAGTGGAGGATTTGCGCGCGCTATGAGGGGAAGGCGCAGACAAGTGCGACGGACACGCAGCGGTAGTGCGTAGGTGAAGAGGTGTAAGCAGGTGCGACTGAGGCGCAAGGGTAGTGCGCAGTGAAGAAAACTAGCCGTTGGAACAATAAAGCGGGGTCAAAAAGCGATTTTACTGTTGGGTGGAGCAGGTGTTTGGCATTTAATGGAGCGATCTTGGAGCATTTTTTACCGTTTTTTCGATGGTAAGTCGCATTTAATGGTAATCCGACCGTTTTTACCCACGGTGCCCTATAAAAGGAAGGGCGCAGGTCATAATTGGTTCCTTTGCTTTTTGAAGATTTCCTGCTTTGTGCTTTGCTGCAATTTTTGTGTTCGCTTTGTCCACACGATCTGTATGTCTGGGCAAGGTACTCCTTCTGACAGTAGCAATCCCGAGTTTGTGTTCCGAGCAAGGATGACAACCACTAACCCCACAAATTCGACACCAGTTACTGCCTCCACTGAGCTGGGGTCCGAAGATGTCTTCGAAGTCACCCCTGAAGTTGAAGAGGTCGTGTCCACGTCGGCCAAAGGAAAAGGAAAAGCCACGAAGTGGGCTTCATCTAAGCCGCGCAACTCCCCAAGGATCGTGCACTCTCCCCGGCAGGTGCCCCGGACGCGCTCACCTATGGGTGATCCATCAAAGCGCCCCATGACTGCTCAAGAGGAGGCCCTATTGGTAGCCCTACTCTCATGGCGACCGCCCTATGTTAAGCCACACAAGCCAACGGTGCACGCCCCTAAGAACATTGATGCGGTCCGAGACTATCTCCAAATGCCATTAGTCTCGCAAGAAGTCCCTATGATTGGAGACATGTTTGGCAAAGTACCCATCATCAAATTTGACGATCACGATTTGGCTAATGAGGAAACATTTTCGGATCTAGTCCTAGAGCTCTATTTGGAGCGGGTGCTATATGACAACGTGCCAAAGGTTTAGTCGATGCCTTGGGCGCGTGGATTGCATGCATCGGGGATCTTGAACCTGCTAAGAATTCCTAATTTTGGGAGGTACCCTATCACTAGTATATGTATACGGCAGTTGCTCGCCTTGATCCATGATGGTTGTTTATGGATTCAAGACCACATTCCTATTGATGCTGCGCTGATCCACAGGATCACCGGCCTGCCCATAAAGGGGCCCCATCCCATGAAAGGGATTGGAAAGAGTAATGAGCAGAAGGTGGCCACTGATGTCTGGGACAAATACAAGGTGGAACGTGACAAAAGAGGATTCTTGGTCAATAGCATTGCTGACCCCAGAGTGCGCATGGGCACTCTCTTGCTTGGATGTAAGCTTATGTGGAAATTTCGGCCAACAGTTGTCCCTGCGCATGTCATCCAGTTGGCGGGACGATGTGATAAGGGGGTCAACTATAACTGGTCCCAATACCTATGCGAGGAGTTTCTCGACAATGTGCGTGAGGCGCAGGACCTAGGCAAGCCCTTCTGCTATTCGTGGTTTTTGCTGTTGATTTCCCTAGTCGCTTGGGAGACGCCCGAGGATGTGGTGCTCCCCAAGCTCGAGCCAGGCATATGCGAGGGGGCAAGCTACGCCAGTCTGTGGGATTCCAAGGACCCGCAACGAATCAAGGAAAATAATATATTTTGGGTGTTGTTTGAAGGTGCGGTTGCGACAACAATACACTCTAGGCCGAGACTGTCACCTGCAGTTTATGATAAATACAAACGCATCGTTGACTTCCACGTCACTATGCATAATGTGCAAATCAAGGCGCGCACAGACCAAGCATGGTACAGTCTACCCTACATGGTCAC
The DNA here is from genome assembly GCA_034641835.2 of Pinus albicaulis. Taxonomy (NCBI): domain Eukaryota; kingdom Viridiplantae; phylum Streptophyta; class Pinopsida; order Pinales; family Pinaceae; genus Pinus; species Pinus albicaulis. The sequence continues at coordinate 997,450,305 of CM076583.1, forward strand.
GGAGGGGGAAGTGGACCAAGTCATAGCAACATGGCCGCCAGCATGGAAGATTGGACTCAAATCCACCATCTTGGTTACAGCAGGCACAACCGAAAAAGACACAGCCCCAAAAGGTACCACTCCGCAGAGTACGACAAAGGAAACCGAGCTGCGCTCCAGCAAGAAAGAGACCACCAAGGAGACTGACCAAGAGCAGGAGCTGGAGTAAGACATAGAGACTAGAGGAGTCTGTGGGGAGGGTGCGGATTCCCCACAAGGTACAAAGCGCACTAGCGAGTCTGCAAAAGGTCAGCGCAAGAAACGAAAGGGGGGCAAGTCTGGCGGAGATGCGAAGGTCACCTTAACCGACGAAGACCTGGAGAAGATAGCAGACGCAGTCGCCACCGTGTCGGAGGACAGGTGGACAGCCATGGAAGAGCAACACAAGGCCGCGATAGAGGCCTTGCAATCTGCAGTTGAAGGCAGACACATTACAAGTGAGCTTGAATCAGGTGAGGTCGATTCAAGAGAGCCTGCCAGCAACAGCCTTGATCGCCGCAACAGAAAGCAGAATTTGCCGCCTCCTGGGCGCAGCGATGACCATAGAGCAGCCAGCCTTGTGCGCATAGGTCCAAGCATGTACGGAGGTCGGCCTTGATCTTGCAAGGATAACGAGTGGGCAGCTACACGCTCTCCACTTGTTCATCTCTGCTAAACTACAAAGCAAAGAGGTGCACACGCAGCAGTAGCTGAGCGAGGCGGAGCAGACAATCGCAACCAAGGCAGCGGAATTCGTCCAAGCGCAGGCAAGACAACAAGCAGCGGTCGCACAATGCGCTGAGATAGAAAATTTAATCGACCGGTTGTGCGGAGAGGTACCCGAAATTATCATTCCCGTCTCTATTGTGCCCCAAGCCAAAATTGAGAGCTTGGTTGTTGCATTGAAGGCTTCTAGGTCTGAGGTCCAGACAGTCAAAGCAGACTTCGAGCAACAAACTGTTGCGCTGCAGGCAAAGCTGTAGCCTGAGACTCCTCCGGAGGTACAAGCTCAGCAAGCTGCACTGGTTAAGGAAGCCACCGAAAGTATTTCTGCTAACATCACCAAAGGCTCTGAATTACTGGACACTGCTATGGAGCTATGGTCATCGATGCAATGAGACCCACTTCTCCGAAAAATAAATTAGGAGTTGCACCACAAAGAGCAAGAATTCGATCAGTTGGAATTAGCCATGCCCACCCTTGTTGCAGCCCAGCGACTGGCGCGCCTTTGCCCCAGTCATGCTCTAAGAGACGAAATTGAGGGGCTCTGCCATAAGAAGCAAGTTCTCAGTGATCATATGAAGCCCAGGGCAGATGAAGCGATGAAACTCTCGCAGGACCTAGATGTTGTAGTTAAAACATTGAATCAAACATTGGACAGCGTCACTTTGGCTACTGAGGGGCTGACTTCACAAAAGTTGGTCGAGATCTCACAGAATGCAGTTACGCAAAATGAGGGCATCCTAACATCATTCGCCGTTGCCCTCGAACAGCTCCAGAGCAATGAAGACCCCACCACCGCTGTGACTCGGGATGAGTCACAAGATTGTGTTGGGGGCCTGTTGGAGCTGGGCCCTTAATGTAGTTTTTGGAATATTTTGAGTAGTTTAGTCATGCGTAGCACTAGTTAAGGGACTTTGGGGTGGGTCAAATTCCCTCATGCATTGTAATGGACAAAAAGGATAGATCTAGGGGTCGCAAACCACGGTTTGCGGAACCTAGTATAGCGCAAACTAAAAGTATAAATAAGAGTCTAGGATGAGTCGAAGAAGGCAGTAAAAAAGAAGTTATGGTACGTTTGTTCATGATAGATCTACTTTGAGGGTTTTGTGCGGATTTGTCTGGTAAAGGCTCCTGCTGGCTATGTGCGCGGAGACCTCAAGTCCTGCTGTGTACGGACCCCGTTGGCTGTGTGCGTGGGTATGTGAAAGAGTCTGTAAGAGGAACCTGAACTATTTGATGAATAGAAGGACGTTTTGGTGATATTAAATGTCTCTGTGATATGTTATGAGTTGCGCTGCATGTTATTTCCATGTTATTTCTGTGCTATTGATTATTGTTAGTAGATTGATTGTGCACATATATTAGATGCTTAAAAGAACAATGAAGGCATAGATCTGGTACTATTGGGTTATATCTCTCTTTGTTAATTGATGATCTTATGAGTTACGGGTTGCGCACAAGTTATTCTGTTAAGTTATATTGTTAAGGGTTTCTAGTTAGGGCTTTTCTTCTGCGCAGACCTGTTCAAGATCTAAAGGTACCCACATCATTAAAGTCTCTCTCTCAAGGTGCGGAAACCTGGTTCCAGCACCCTCCCATACTACTTCGGGTGAGACCTTGACTTGCGCAAGCAGGTCATTGCCGAAAGGGCCAATAGTACAGGGGTTTGTTGGTTAACCTCACATCTGAACCTAGGTCAAGACCCCTCAAGCCAACAAGAGCCATTCCGAGGTCATTTCTCATCAGAAAATTTGTGAGGAATTTCTCCAGTGTTATCAGTAGAGAATTTTCTATGTTACTGTTGATTGTAAATTGTACAAGAAGATTTTGTTGAAGAATAATAGAAACCCTCATCTGCTGCACCGGTTTTCCCACATTGGGTTTTTCTGGGGACAATTGTCCAAAATATCTGTGTCACTCTTGTGCTAGTATTTTCTTATTGATTTGCTCAGTAATTGTGAAGTTTGCATTTGAATTTATTTCGATATTTACTGAAGAAAATTATGCAAATAACTTATTTCTGAATAATAAGTAGAAGAAATAATATCAGATAATGCAGTAAAATTTCAAGTTGAAATTTTCACATGGTATCAGAGCAAGGTTAGGCAAGCAAGAAGGAGGGTCTACGCCAAAGGGAACTCGTGGAGCTGCCTTAGCAGCAAAACGTATTCCTGCAGGGATTACGCATTCCTTCTGCAGAATCTGTCAAAAAAGGGAAAAGCAAGGAGAAGATGGAAGATCGAGTTTTGTCAGAGTTGGCCTCTAGGCTGGAAAAAGAATGTGCTTGTTTATCGAGCACTGCATCATCAGATGATTGGTACATTGATAGCGGAGCTTCAGCTTCTATGACTGGAGAAAGAGATCATTTCTCTAACTATCAAGAAGAACGGATGGATTTTCAAATTACTATGGGAAACAAGACAAAATCTACCCCTGCGGGAAAAGGTACTGTACCATTTCAGACAGAAGCAAGAGAGAGTCTTCAAGCCACTAATGTGTTGCATGTGCCAGGTATGGGAATGAATTTACTTTCAGTGTCTCAATTGCAGGACAAGGGATACGATGTACACTTTATCGTAAGAAAGGTCTATGTCACAGTCAAATATCCAAGCTGGAAGAAAAAGGCTCAAATTGGGACTCGAAGCAACAGACTATACAAGTTGCAGCTCAAGTCTCCAATGGCATTGATAGGCAGCAATCTAAGCGGTGAGTCTGATCAGAATGAGCTATGGCACAGACGAATGGCGAATCTACACCATGGAGCTCTGAGAATGCTCAGAGAAATAGTCACATGAGTTCCAGTTCTTGGTACCAAACATGATGATGTATGCAGAAGGTGTGTCTCAGGCAAATACGCCAAGGCAGCGTATTCCAAGAGCAACAATAGGGTAAAAATTGTATTGGGTCTAATATACTCAGACATCTGCGGACCAATGTCCACTAGAGCTCTTGGTGGAAGTGAATATTTTGTCACTTTCATAGATGACCATTCCATGAAAACTTGGATTTACTTCCTTAAGACCAAGGATGAGATCTTTGACAGATTCAAAGAATTTGAAGCTCTGGTAGAAAATCTAACAGGGAAGAAAATCAAAGTATTACGATCAGATAACGATGGTGAATACACTGATAAGGAATTCACAGATTTCTGCGCAAGGGAGGGTATCAAAAGAGAATGGATCGCTCCTTACAATCCGGAGCAAAATGGAGTTGCAAAACGGAAGAACACGACTATTGTTGGGAAAGCAAAGGCAATGTTGTATGACCAAGATCTTCCTAGATTTCTGTGGGCAGAAACATGCAGCACAGTTGTATATATTCAGAACAAGACCCCTCACAAAGCATTGGGCAAGACAACGCCAGAGAGTGTCTTCATAGGGATGAAGCCAGAGGTAAGCCACCTAGGAATTTTCGGGAGTGTGCGTATTGCCACGTTCCAGATGAGAAACGGAGCAAATTAGATCAGACTATTGAGAAAGGGTATCTCGTAGGATATAGTGAGACGTCCAAGGCATATAGGATCTACATTCTGGGTAATCGGAAAGTTGTAGTAAGGAGGGATGTGAAATTTATGGAGGATCGAGCCTTCAGAAGATCCCGTGAGATGCTTATCGAAGAACAATCTGAAGATGAACCTCTTGTCCAGCGACAGTTAGGAGAAGATCCAGCAGATGGACAGCCATCAAGATCTAGCATTGTGACCAGTACTAGTATTTCTTCTAGGGAAGAAAATCCAGATAGCTCGTAACAGATGGGACAACGCAGTGCAGCAGCAGCGTGATAGATTTCAGCACAAGGAGCTGGTGTGACTTCAGTAGTGCAGAGGGAGTCTGATTACGCTAGCAGAGTTGTAGCTGTGCATCGTTCTTTAGATGCCAGCACAAATCTGTAGCCTATGGAGTTTCAGTGATGAGGATGCAGCCCATCTGACTTGTCTATCAAAGATTGGGCAGGAGATTCAGTTGTTAGTCTCAACAACTGAAGTTGCAGTGCAGCAGATCAGCAGTGGCAGTGCTATGAGCAACACATATGCACCATATTGAGAGGGAGCTGCAGTACAGTGGTTGCAGTGGCAGTGGCAGAGTCATGGGTAGCAGTACAGAATGGCAGCAGCAGTGCAGAGTTGAGTGGCAGGAGGCCAAGCTTCAGCACCACAAAACCAGTGCCCAAAATCATGTAATGCATAAGTGTGATGTATTGCTAGAGCACACCCTTGATGCTAAGAGGGAGTGTTGAGATTTTGTGTATTTGGGGTAGCATCAGTTGTGCTCTAAGTCCCAAATTTTGAGGAAGGACTAGAGTTCACTTGATCTACAAGACCCAGAAATGGATTTGGGAAATTTCATCTGGTTTAGGAGATATTAAATTAATTAATTATTTTAATGTATTTCCTAAGTTAAAACTTAGGAAAATAAAATAATTGAAGTGAATTTAATTAAACATGTGATGAAATTGTCTTAAGTCACACAGATCAAGCTTTCTTTTAATATTAGCCATTGATTAAAGATTTAATCTTGGTCGTTGATTTGTCAACGAGAAAAGTATAAAGGAAAGGCTTGGAGTCATTTGTAACACACACAAAGGCAGAGCACTGAAGCTAAGCTGAGATTCTAGGGCGGGGTTGCTAAGAATTCTCAGAAGTGTTTCAGTTGCAGAGAGGGGAATTTAGACCAAGGGGATGATATGATCCCGGGGTCTAGAATACACAAGAAGCAGACGGCAGCAGCAACAGTAAGGACAGCGTGATTTTCAGGAAGCCCTTTAGGGGTTACGCAGAGACCCTTAGGAGCAGCGTAGTGACTGCGTCACCCAGTCTAGGGTAACGCAGTCCCTTCCAATGATAGTGCTGAGCATTTGGAGGCCTTCAGAGGCTGACGCAGTGTCTTTGAGGGGCAGATCTAGGGTTTCTAGGCCTAGATCTGGCTGAGTCCTGTAAATCCCGTTTGAGGGTGTGGATCAATCAGTGTTGTTGGTCTCAGATCAGCCAGGTGTTGCAGATCTAGAGTTTCCTCTGTAGGGTTTTCCAGATCTGGAACCCAAAGTTGTGTATTCAGAAATACTCTTAATAATAGAGCCCTCCGCAGCCAGAGACCGGTTTTCCCACCTTGGGTTTTTCCGGGGATAGTTTGTCCAGAAATAACTGTCACTTTTTCTATGTGTGCATGTGCTTATTCTGGATCTGAATTGGTAGAGATCTGTTATGTGTTTTGCTTTGATGTTAACTTGAATTTATTCAGTCGATAACTTGTATAAGTAGGAGAAGCTTAACCAGGTTAACAGAAATAATTTCTGCATAAGAATTAAGATTCAGAAATTTCAACACAGTGCAGTGGCTGGAAGGGTTAGCGCAGGGGTGACGCAGATCTGCGCAGTCCTCACACAGAGCCAGCATAGGGGTTGACGCGGGAGGCCCAGGAGAGCCATTCCAGGGTCATTTCTCATTAGAAAATTTGTGAGGAATTTCTCCAGTGTTATCAGTAGAGAGTTTTATCTTCGTTACTGTTGATTGTAAATTGTACAAGATGATTTTGTTTTCCCACATTGGGTTTTTCCTGGGACAATTGTCCAAAATATCTATGTCACTCTTGCGCTAGTATTTTCTTATTAATTTGCTCAGTAATTGTGAAGTCTGCATTTGAATTTATTTCGATATTACTGAAGCGAATTCTGCAAATAATTTATTTCCGAATAATAAGTAGAAGAAATAGTATCAGATAATGAAGTAAAATTTCAAGTTGAAATTTTCACAGCTTCATGGTGTTATTGTTTGTTAAAGAAAGGCACATCAATTAGGGTTGTTTTCAGCTTGTTTTATGCACTTTCCTTGTGACCTTGTCCATTGATTTGAGCACCCAGAATTAGGGATGACCTGTTGATCTATTTTTCAATCATTTTTTCTTGAGTTGATCTGTGGCTATGGGTTGGTAGCATCACTGTATTTTTTTGTGATTGTAGAACAAGGGTTTGGGATCATCCATTTTACTCTTTCTCTGCATCTGTTCTGAAGTGATGGACTAGTGGCATCACTACTTTTCGTGATTGTAACCAGAGTTTCAGATCATCCATGTTACTCATTTTTCAGCTACTGACCTGAAGTTACAGACTAATGGCATCACTATTTTCTGTGACTACAGAACCAAAGTTTTGGACCATCTTTTTTTATTCTTATTTTCAGCAATAGGTCAGAGATTTTTTGGCTAGTGGCATTGCCATAAGCACTTAAGAACTAAGGCTTCAAAATCTGATTTTTTGAACAGCTGATCCAGAGATTATTGGCTACTGGCATTGCCATGAGGGCTGGGGAATTAGGGTTTCTAGACCTGATTTTCAGCAACTGATCAGGATATTTTTTGCTAGTAGCATAGTTCTAAGAGCTGCAAAACTAGTCTAGAGCTTTTATATCTGATTATTTCAGCAACTGATCAAGATATTTTTGGCTAGTGACATTGACCTAAGGGCTACAAAACAAGGTTTCCAGATCATCTCTTTTAGTTTTAAAATCCCTCTTTCAAACCCAACACTATTCTTCTTGTTCATTTTGCAGCAGATTTTTTTTCTCTAGACTGCATTCTTCAGCTAAGGATTTCACCATCCTAGTGCAGATTCTCTACGCCATAAATTTTTTGGAAGAAGTTGGTACAATTTTTCTTCTTTGGGCCTAATCGAGGTGATCGTTTTCATAGAGATTTGCATCATCTTTGAACATAATGGACTCAAAGAGGATATTTGCCCTAGTAAATGGAGCTACTTATATTTGGGCCAATCAAATTAGGAAGAACCTATATGCATTTTTTGTCATAAGGAAGGATATGTCTCCAAGTATTGCATGGTTTGTCTTCAATAAATTGAAGAACTTGAAACAATAAAAAGTTGCAACGGTGATATTTTTAACAACACTGCTCAAAGAGAGAACAAAACACATGAGGTTATGCACTCAGCATATGGGTTTGATTTATTGTGCCAAACCCTTCATCAAAGTATGGCTTCATTAGTCTTGCATCTCAGTTTTTTTTAATCAAGTAAATGGGCCCATATTCGCATATATGGTATATATGATTCTTCCAGTGTAAATGCTATCTTTGTTGGAGTTATTCAATATCTGCTAAGATCATCTCCAATACTTCTTACTAAAGATTCTTCTACAGCTGATTCTTAGCCTATAATAGTGGATCTTTCTCTACCACGGTTTAATGTACCCCTCTTATCAACGTACCTTCTACAAAGACATTCTCTACACTGTTGTTGAGCACTAAGTACCCTTTTTACACTACACATTTGGTAGTGCATTTTAAGGACCTTACATGTTCCAAGAGGTGATGATATCATTATCAACCCCACCACATTTGGAGACATTCTTTATGTTCCAGCAATTCGTGGTTCTACATTGGATGATTCAGTTTATTCTGATGTGAGGCATACTTCTCAGCTATTGAAGTTAGTTCACCGTGACATTTTTTATACTACAATGGTTTTTTTGTGAGGGGAAGCTAAGCACTTTCTCACCCTCTTTGATGCAATTTCCACTCACATGTCCAAAAAATTTGTCCCACTATCTTTCATAAATGATTCTATGGATGACTCTTGGCATATTTCATTAGATATCCTTTGTCCACGTTATCATGTTGGTCTCTTTTGGATTTAAAAGTTTTGACTACATTTTTAGGGACAACTTATGCCTCCGATGAACCAATGTGCTTTACCAAATCCTTCTTCTATACGTCCATCAAAGGCCACCTTCACTAGGTTGTGCAACGGTGTTGGTGTGGGAAATATGGTGTTTTAGGGGTAATAGATGTGGTTTACCATTTCTATTCAACATTAAGGAGGAATGTAGTTTGTGATGCAATGTCTTCTCTTTGTGGCCCCTTGTTCAAAGTAAGGGGTGAATGTTGAATGCAAGAGTGTAATCATCATTTTTGGTCATGAACCAACTTATATCCAGTTGGGCATTCATCAAAAAACTCTTACTTGTATTCTAGCTATCACTGATCTTTATCGATTTGGTTTTCACATAAACCCACTCCTATTTTCAAGGATAGTTAACCCTATATTGAGTTTGATATCCATAAACCCACTCTAATTTGTATTTCATCATTTTTCTCCATAGCCTTTCATTCAGCTTGTCAGGGGATGTTGAGAATGATGTAATCTTCACATTCGGCTACAGCCAACTCATATTGTATCATTAATGCATTTGGTTAAGCATTAATGTAATCTTTTAATATAATACTAGGTTAAGGTTAAAGTCAACCTAGTTAACTTACATATGGGCCCACAACCCCTATTGAGGAAGGCACCCTACCTCTTGAGCTGTGCATAATACATATATACATGAGAGTCATATGCAAAAAATCATCCTATAATATTGATTATTCTTTACCTTATAGGCATTATTTCTCCTATATATTGTTTTGTGCCCAAGGGTACCCATATCTTTGGTGTTGTCTACTATTCATGGGTTTATCTTTGTCAAGTGTTTAGTGATACTCTCGCTAACACACTTATGATGAGCTCTAGTGCTACTGTTTCAAGGTTAACTATTATTGTCAGTTTCTATCTCTAGAACATTTGTACTAGGGCATCTTTTCTTTCGAAGGGGTGTGTTGTCCTAGTGTTGTTATTTTCTCCATTTATTGCAGGTTTTAGGGTTTGTTGGTGATTCCTTTCTATCCCTCTCTCTCTCATCAATCTCAACATGAGTACTTCCACTATGTGACCAAAGGCATATTGCGGGATCTTCATCTAAAGTTTGAAAGTGGATCTGCAAAAATTGTGTCATGAACAAACTCAAAGGAGTGTTACCATGCATTCCCGAATCCCAAGGGTTCATGTCATCCTCTTCACCCTAAAAGATTTCAAGAATGTGTAATGAGAGATGTGGCTCAAGGTCAATGGTCCTTTTTCCTAGAGTTTATAACTATATCAACTACCTCATTTCTTCTACGTAATTTGTGAAGCTTTCATCCATCTCTTTCTTATTCACATATCCCCTCGACAATGTTTTTGAAACAACGCAATAATAGAGAAAATCAACTTAAGCTCTAATCCCAAATTATAGTGCTTTTGTATGGAAAATGGAACTACTACTACAGTGTAATTGGAACATAAAACTTGAGTAACATAATAAACAATGTTTCATTATGGTTGCAACATCAAGAGGTCTGAGATATCTGTCATAACACTTGGCAGCTACCAATTGGGGGATCACCCTTCTTTGTCTAGGAACAAAAGATAAAATAAGTGACATTAAAACTACGATAATGGGCTAAAACCTCATTTATTCCACCATCAAGGATTAGGGAGGAGAGTAGGATAAAGCTTGTAAGTATTCAATTCTAAAGGGAACCATCAAAAGTAATGGTTACTCTCTTGGCATAAGAAAAAGTTGCTTCAACAAGATCATTAGAAGTAACATTGTGATTGTTGTTGTACCATGGTAGGAAATATTCATGAATTAAGGAGATGCGTGTAGAGGTGCACCGAAAAAATAACAATATTCTCAGTTCAAAGTTCAAATCACAATTCAAGGGGTCCAATAAAAATCATGATCAGTTCAATGTGGAATTTAGAAAGCACACTCTCGAATTGTGAGATTGGGAGAGGAATCTTAGAGCTCCATCTCCATTATGAGAAGGAAGAATTTGGAACTAGAAGCCTCCCCCTCTAATATAGGATCTTCGATTCTATGTTGCCAACTTTCTTAATGTTAGGTCCCTACATTACTAGTGTAGTCCCTTATTATTGTTGGTGTAGACCCCTTATTGTTATTGTTGTACCCCTGTAGTCCTCATATGGTTATTATTGTGCCCCATAAAACCCCACTATTGTTATTGTTGTGCCCTTACATTATTATTGTTAGGTCAGCTAGGATTATGTTGTGACCCCATGGACTCCTATATATAGAAAGGAGGTTTTGTCATTTCAATCATTCAAGAATTGTTTATTTATTTAATGTAAAGGAGGTTGCCCCCTCGAAGTGGTTGATTTCTAAGGCATTGATCTCTCTTTTCTTCTATTTTTGGAGTTGGTTTCATAGCATTTGGTATCAGAGCTTTGGATTATGGGGTTTCGCTGCTTCAAACAGGTCATTGTGGCATTTTCACTATAACTTTTTTTCTACGAAGGTTTAGTAGCTAAAACAATGCCCATTTGCGAAGAAATCCTGATGAACGTCATGTAAAAATTTCAAATCTTGGTTCGCAATATTTTCGGAGATATGATCTGTGGAAGTTAGGGTTTTTGCAGGTTCCCGAATTTCATAGCAAAGAGATGACCTTGGGACAAGCGTCATAACTCTCTCTGAGCATTGGATTGGAATTTTGTAAGAAGTGGCCAAAAGTAAACGGACTGTAGTTTACTGTGTATCAATTTTAGAGCAGAAGGAGGAAATGAACAAATTTGCAGGGTAAGTTACTTAGATCAAACACCAAGGGTCGCCGCTCACAAACAGATCACAAATCAGTACACTAGTATATCACGTGGTTAAAACCCTTAAAGAGGGAAACAGTCCATGGCCTGAGCCAACGCGGCCACTTCGGGCAATTTATTAATATAAAAAGAAAGTTTACATATGTTTCTCTCATAAACGGTTACCGGACAAATGACCCTCCATGCTCTTTAAATAAAGATCATGGACCAATCGGGTGTTAAGCCATGGATCAAGTGTCGTTAATACTGAGGAGAGAGTGAACCGTCGGATCACTACAAATCGTGACCGTCGGATTATAAGTTACAAATGTACATAGTAAAGAAACACACTTTACCTAACTCTACACTAGACCAAGTTATACTTAACTATTTCCTATGTGTCGGAATATCCTAACATCCCCCCTTAAGAACAACTTGGGATAGGATTGAAGGACTGACAAAGGTGACACAATAGGAGAAGGAAGGAGGCATTAGAGCCTATCCCCCCTTAATGATAACTTTCCAAAACTCCAAGCATGGATCGAAGTTTGGTAAACTTCGCTTCTGTGAGAGCCTTTGTAAATATATCGGCAACTACATCATTGGTTGAACAATACTGTACTTCAAGAACACAATCATGAATGAGCTTTCTGATGAAGTGTATATGAAGCTCAATGTGTTTCATACGCTCATGATGAACTGGATCTTTGTTTAGCTGAATGGCACTCTGATTATCACACCAAAGTGTAGTTGTATGCTGCTGATGAAGACCAAATTCAGATAGGATCTGATGAAGCCACATGGCTTCCTTGCTGGCTTCAACGACACCACGATACTCTGCTTCTGCCGAAGAAAGAGAGATGGCACTTTGTTTCTTACAAGACCAAGTAATAGGTCCTGAACCAAGAGTGAATACATATCCTGCAGTAGACTTTCTGTAATATTCCCAATTAGCAGCAGCGAATTGGAAATATTAATTTTGATCAATTTTGCCTACTATAGTTAAATTATAAATAAAAGTGAGTAGAGGGGGACATAACTCACTCTAAACATAAATTTCACTCCCTAGTAGACACAACATTGTAACTTAAGTAGGCCAAGGGGTGCAAAGAGACCACGTAGAGAGGGGACCCACTAGAAGCACGTGGAAGGACTACGCAGGTTGAGTTGGCAACGTGGGGCCAAGAGAGGCTACGTTGGAGATGATGGGCCTAGGGTTTGAGAGAGAGGCCAATGTTATAAAAGGAGGAGAGCCTCCTCATTTTGGTCATTAGAGTTTATGCATTTGAAGCTGGTCATTACGACTTTGAGCACGCTGGCTGTTTAGCCTGTTTGCAGCATTGTTTAGTGCATTGAGTGTCTCCGTTCGGAGATCTCACCCTCAGCCCCGGGAGACTTCGAGTGCTCGCTCGGGTGAGGCATTCCCATCAGTATTTTGCAGGAGGATTGAGTTGCGGCATTTGTGGAGGAGCATTACATCTATTGACTACGCAGTCCTGAGAGGGAGGACGCAGTCCATATTGGGGGAGCTCCGGTGTGGTATTTTTTTGGAGGATTTTGGTCAGGAGATTGAGCAGGGGGACAGCTCATGCTTATTGGAGACTTTAGGTTGAGCGGGAGGTCATATTCTTGAGGATCCCAGTCAGTCTCAGCGTGACCCTTGGGGAGGATAGCGTAGATCCTCAAGGGAGGTATTTTCGGGCAGCTACACGGCAGTTTTCGAGCAGCTTGGACGCAGATTAGAGAACAGCCATTCCAGCAGCATTCTGAGAGTATTTCTTAACTTGCCTTGTGCAGGTTTAGGTGCCATCACTCTGATCACCTATTGTACTCACTTATATTTCTCAGTATAATAAAATGGCTCAACATTCTCTCTGCATTTCTTGAGTATCTGTTACATGTTCTATATATACGCTATTGTATGCTTGCACTACTGTTATTTTTCTCCTCGAGCATTCCAGTTTCTATACCACTTGATTTGTTTTTCCCCATACTCTTAGACAGAGCCTGGAAAGGGCCAGATAGCCTCCAGATCTCACCCTCTTTTCAGAGGTGAAATATCTGGTAAATGCCCTCCCAGTCCATCTCTATTTGGAGTTCACTTGTGTTTTAGAGATATCCTTGAAAAGGGATATTACAATAGTATCAGAGCATAGATCTGGCTCGGCCTATGGAGCTAGTTGTCTATGACACCGGAAGAGAAACCATGGGGAGCATGTGGATACACTCAGTATGGCGCAGGGGTCACCTGTGTTGGAGACTTCTTTGACCATGTCGGTTGACATCGTAGTAGAGGAAGTAGAGCTCACCCCAGCAGTACCATCCATTGAGGTGATGACCGAGGTAGTGTCCGAGTCTTCGGGTGGTAGCAGCACACGACAGATGGGTGAGGTTCCAGGAGATGTATCCACCTTTGACGAGACACTAGGAGATACAGAGGTATTGGACGATGGTCGCACACAACGGTGTCATCAGCTTCGAGCCGACCTTCTAGTTTTGAAAGGGAAGGCCACATCAGTACGAGAGGCTATCTTGTTACAGAACGAGGAGCTAGAGGGCATTGGAGTGGTTTGTGCCGAGTCAGCGGCCAAGTTGGCCCACATTGGGGAACGGATGGATTCCCTAATGGTACAGCTAGAGGACACAGTTGAGTGTCAAAGAAGCCCCCTTCAGGCATGCATAGACGGGGCTAGCAGCATTGTTGGGTCACCTCTTTCCATTGGAGAGAGAGAGGCGGAACCACCTAGTCAGACCTCATATGTTGACTTGGTTAGCAGGATGAGACGATCGGAGTTGCATAGGGTGCAGCATCCACATGTTGAGGTTGGATGGCGAGAGATTTTGAGTTGGTACCCGGTGGAGTGGGTTATAGAGATAGTGGTGGACCCGGGTGTAGTTCAGCAGGAGTTTCCAGGTGTTGGGAGTACAGGAATCCCAGACTGGCATTGGGATCTAGGCGGGACTACCTGTCGTTTCCCAGGCAAGTCAGTTGACTATGTCTTGGAGGGTACAATTGGCCTAGCAGTTGAGCATGCGCATTCGCTTGGGGAGTTTTGGTCAGCTCCAGTGGCCAACCAGTTTATGGGCAAACTCTCTAGGTTGTCTTGGTATGGCACTTGTACGCAAGGTCACAGGGTGATCAACATACCTTGGCAGGAGTTGGTCGGAGGAGGTGGCATTGACAGACCACCAGATGGTGCCTTGTATGGGGTCGAGGATTCTTCACCTTTGTGTGGGGCACAGAGGTCACAACAGAGCTGAGCAGTGGTGGTATCACTACTGACACATAGGGAGATTCACTTCTCGAACCCCTCGGGGAGGGTTTGGAGTGATGATCCATTTGTCGGCAAGTATAGCGATGCGACGGTGGAGATGATGATACCGATTGGGGGTGGTCTGACATGTAGAGGCACAGCTCTAGGTCATCACATCCAAGGATGTGTGGGAGCCTCTAGCATTGAGCAGTGGACTACCGGTGGACATGGAGTTGCATGGTGGTGTACCGTAGTGTGTGGGACTGCATTGTGGAGTAGGAGTGTCCTACATCACATTGAGAACACGCGAGGAGTGACCAATGCCTAGACACAGACAGGGCACGAGACTATACAGGGTGGTACAGCAGTAGCAGGGGGTATCCAGCAGTACACAGGGGTATGCATCAGTGTGCAGTGGCATGTCGAGGAGTACAGGGATGATCGGTGGCATGTGAGAGCGTATGGTGCTGCACAGCAGGGTCTTAAAGTATTGCGTCCAGGGAGACTCACGGACAAGGACACCAGGCTTACCTTTGGGGGTAGTTCACCTAGGATCGATGGGGAGACAGATGAGCGATACTTGACAGTATCTGTGGGGACTCACGCACCCGACCCTCTTCTACATCACTCACGGGCACAGCCGATTTTGTTGTTGTCCTTTGGCACTTTGGGCATGAGCAGCGGGGTACGCGAGGCTCACCCGAGATATTTGGATGGCACTCAGCACACTAGGGGAGAGACTTCTCAGCAGTGGCACTGGGTCGGTGCGCTAGTTGGCAGCCACAAGTCAGAGGATGAGATGATCCTCTTCAGGGGTGGCACATCAGTCATCGCTGAGCCTACGATTTGGGAGCAGGTCATGAGGGAGACATGCGTCACTCTTTTCTCAGGGCGTGTCCACACCATGCATGAGCAGAGGATACTGGATATAGCAGAGGTAGCAT
Source organism: Pinus albicaulis (assembly GCA_034641835.2). Classification (NCBI taxonomy): domain Eukaryota; kingdom Viridiplantae; phylum Streptophyta; class Pinopsida; order Pinales; family Pinaceae; genus Pinus; species Pinus albicaulis. Next base: position 997,465,651 of record CM076583.1, read on the forward strand.
CCCAGTGTGTGTCTGGGCTCCAGAAAAAGTATCGACACATTATCAAGAGGGTGGATGGCATATTCAATGCAGATGATGTGGCGGAGGTAGAACAGGAGGGCATTCCTTCTGTATGCCAGGGTGAGGACTCTTCTTTATATGAGTCCATAGGATCAGTTGAGGACGCTTCTGGGGAGCGAGAGCAGTCATGCAGAGATGATGACAGTAGATCGGAGCTACATTCCAGTGTACAGGGTAAGCAGTCAGGGGACTCTACGGGAGATACTCTGGGCGATGAGTCACTTGTGACGATTCAGCCAGAGCAATATAGGATGGAGCCTGAGCCAGCCGAGGAGGATACTATGCACATCACGCATGATAGTCCTTTGGGGGAGAGCCAGATGGAGGCTCACATCGTGTCCGTGATGGATATGCAGCTAACCTTGGGGTCAGCCATTGAGGAGGAGCAGTCAGATGCACTAACATCGAGTACGGTGACAGCAGTTGCAGATCCATATCCCCTGGGGATGTTGGAGATTGATGGGATAGTCCTGCAGGGGGCGAGTAGACATCAGGAGCATTTCATTCCTGATCAGGGGAGGGATGAGTTGTTGGAGATGGTGGAGCACCCATTGTTAGGCCGACACACTGATGAGGTACAGATAGATGCACATGCATTCAGCAGGGTTGCAGTACTTTCAGGGAGCTGCATTCTCCAGGGGTACATCAACAAGGCTTGCAGCATATCTAGCCCACTTTGGCACTTTATAGAGAGAGGTGCCTTCCGCTACAGGGAGATCTCGTCAGTAGACGAGATAGAGCAGCGTGAGTTCAGTACGGGCTGGCGACAACGCTTTAGACGTGTCCCGTATGCAGTTGTCACTACCTTGGAACCTTCTTCTAGGATAGATTGGCGGGAGATCATGAGTTGGTACCCTCTTGATGGTACGATCTTCTTCATAGGGATCATAGCGGAGCAGGGGCCCTTACACATGATAGATGTTACAGATTCTAGTTGGCAGTGGGACACAGGTCAACATTTCTTCAACATTCCATCCCGACTTCAGGAGAGCAGGTTTAGCATTAGATTGAGTCAGGGGCTAGATTGGAGGGAGGTGATGAGTTGGTACGCAGCTGGTGGGGCAGCATATACAGTTACAGGTACAGCACAACAGGAGCCAAGGAGCATTGATGCTTGTTGGTGGTCTTCACTTCTTAGAGCATCATTTATAGCCAGAGGTAGTGCGCAGTCTGAGCCGTGGGATTTGGGCAATGATTGGCCATCGTGGCGTGAGGATCCGAGAGGATTGTTTGATGACAGGTACAATGAGAGATCAGTTTGGGATCCCGGCATTGAGGGATCCCTCCATATCAGGGTGATACAGAGGACAGGGGAGATTCAGTGGTGCATTTGGGACCCGGGCACATTTTACAGTGATGGTGGGGAGCATCAGCTAGAGAAGGGGCTTGTTCAGGCATTGCTTGAGGATAAGCAATTTTTGGCGGGGAGGACTGTAATATTCCCAATTAGCAGTAGCTAATTGGAAATATTAATTTTGATCAATTTTGCATACTATAGTTAAATTATAAATAAAAGTGAGTAGAGGGGGACATAACTCACTCTAAACATAAAGTTCACTCCCTAGTAGACACAACGTGTAACTTAAGTAGGCCAAGGGGGGCAAAGAGACCACGTAGAGAGGGGACCCACTAGAGCACGTGGAAGGACTACGCAGGTTGAGATGGCAGCGTGGGGCCAAGACAGGCTACGTTGGAGATGATGGGCCTAGGGTTTGAGAGAGAGGCCAATGTTATAAAAGGAGGAGAGCTTCCTCATTTTGGTCATTGGAGTTTATGCATTTGAAGCTGGTCATTACAACTTTGAGCACGCTGGCTGTTTAGCCTGTCTGCAGCGTTGTTTAGTGCATTGAGTGTCTCCGTTTGAAGATCTCACCCTCAGCCCCGGAAGACTTCGAGTGCTCGCTCGGGTGAGGCATTCCCATCAGTATTTTGCAGGAGGATCGAGTTGCGGCATTTGTGGAGGAGCATTGCATCTATTGACTACGCAGTCCTGAGAGGGAGGACGCAGTCCATATTGGGGGAGCTCCGGTGTGGTATTTTTTTGGAGGATTTTGGTCAGGAGATTGAGCAGGGGGACAGCTCGTGCCTATTGGAGACTTTAGGTTGAGCGGGAGGTCATATTCTTGAGGATCCCAGTCAGTCTCAGCGTGACCCTTGGGAGGATAGCATAGATCCTCAAGGGAGGTGTTTTCGGGCAGCTACACGGCAGTTTTCAAGCAGCTTGGATGCAGATTAGAGAACAGCCATTCCAGCAGCATTCTGAGAGTATTTCTTAACTTGCCTTGTGCAGGTTTAGGTGCCATCACTCTGATCACCTATTGTACTCACTTATATTTCTCAGTATAATAAAATGGCTTAGCATTCTCTCTGCATTTCTTGAGTATTTGTTACATGTTCTATATATATGCTATTATGTGTGTGCACTACTGTTATTTTTCTCGTCGAGCATTCCAGTTTCTATACCACTTGGTGTGTTTTTCCCCATACTCTTAGACAGAGCCTGGAAAGGGCCAGATAGCCTCCAGATCTCACCCTCTTTTCAGAGGTGAGATATCTGTAAATGCCCTCCCAGTCCATCTCTGGTTGGAGTTCGCTTGTGTTTTAGAGATATCCTTGAAAAGGGATATTACATTTTCTATCATCAGGGTCACTAGCCCAATCAAAATCAGTGAAACCAATCAACAATGGAGATGCTCCTGCACTGTAATGAATCCTGAACTGAACTGTACCTCGAATATATCGAAGTATTCTTTTAGCTGCTTTCTAGTGACTTTCATGAGGTTGGAGCATAAACCGAGCAACAAGACCAACGGCAAAGGAAAGGTCAGGACGGGTATGGGTTAGATACAGAAGTTTACCAACAAGTTGACGGTATAAGGTAGCATCAACTTCAGGGGTAGTGCAAGTGACTGAAAGCTTGACTCCAGACTGAAAGGGAGAAGGGGCAGGCTTACAGTCTTCCATGTGAAAGTGGCGTAGAAGATCACATGCATACTTGGACTGAGAAAGGGTAATACCTTCTTTGGATTGCAAGACTTGAAGACCAAGGAAATAATGAAAGTGTCCTAAGTCTGTCATTTCAAACTTCTTTTTGAGGCTAGACTTCACATGGTTTATATGGTTTGGATTACTACCAGTAAGGATAAGATCATCAACATAAAGAACAAGGATGGTGAAGGACTTACCCACTTTCTTGGTGTAGACAATGTTGTCAAAATGACACCTAGAAAAGCCATTATCTAATAGAAATCTATCTATTTTGGCATACCGAGCCCGAGGAGCTTGTTTGAGGCCATAGAGAGACTTCCTAAGGCGACAAACAAGGCTGGAGTCTTTTTGGATAAAGTGAGGGGGTTGTTCCATGTAGATTTCTTCATGCAAATCTCCATGTAAGAAGGCGGATTTAACATCCATCTGATGGACTTCCCATTTAAAGGAGGCAGCAAGGGAAAGAACAAGGCGGATAGAATTCATTTTGGCAACAGGGGAGAAGGTTTCAGTATAGTCAATGCCTTCAACTTGTGAAAATCCTTTAGCAACAAGACAAGCTTTATGTCTATCCACTTTTCCATCTGGTCCAAACTTGGTTTTGTAAACCCATCTGCATCTGACAAGTTTTCTTCCTTTTGGAAGAGGAACAAGATCCCAAGTATCGTTTGCCAATAAGGAACGATACTCTTCATTCATAGCTTCATCCCAATCTGGATGACCGGAGGCTTCTTCAAAGGTTTCTGGATCAAGTTTTTGTGGAACTTGAGCCAATAAGGAAGAAGCTCTTTCGAACCGAGAACGTGTACGTCGTCGATCGGCAGGGTCACCTGCAAGAGAACCTGCTGCATCCCGAGTAGAGCGGACCCATCTTGGAAGCGGTGGAGTATAAGGAACAATTTCACGAGCTGGAGGAGGATTGTCATCCTCGCTGTCATCATCTGAACTAGAAGGAATGCTATTAAAAATAGAAGAGAGAGAGTGAGGTGGCACATATGCCAAATCAGGCTTGCAGGCCAAAGGTGGCACACCTACCGAACTAGGCTCGCAAGCCGATATATTTTCATCAAACTTTACATCTCTTCTAATGATTATATTTTTGGATTTGGGTTGAAGAAGTCTATATCCTTTGACATCTTCAGAATATCCAACAAAAATACATTTTTCACTCTTAGGTTCTAAGGCTTTATGTTTCGCATCTGGAATATGGGCCCAAGCATCACTTCCAAAAACACGAAAATGACTTACATCTGGTTTGATTGAGCTCCAAGTTTCTTCTGGAGTTATATTCTTTAAAACCTTAGTAGGAGTGCGATTTACTATGTAATTTGCACAGTTAATGGCTTCTGCCCAAAAATTGAGACCAAGTCCTTTAGATTGAAGCACACAATTAGCCATTTCTTTTAAGGTGCGATTCTTCCTTTTAGCTACACCATTTTGTTGTGGAGTATATGGAACAGTATGTTGCAATTGAATGCCATGCTTAGTGCAGAAGTTGATAAATTTGTTGTTAACATATTCTCCTCCATTGTCTGATCTTAACTTAAGAATTTGATGTCCAGATTCTTTCTCAACAAAGGCCTTAAAGGCCAAGAACATGTTAAAAACTTCACTCTTGAGTTTTAAGAAGTATACCCAAGTGCATCTGGAAAAATCATCAATCAAAGTTAAGAAGTACTTGCAACCAGAGAAAGAAACAACAAGAAGTGGACCACATAAATCGCTGTGCACAAGCTGCAAAGGGGTTGAAGCGTGCCAAGAGGCACGTTTGTTAAAACTATCCCGATGATGTTTTCCGAGTACACATCCGGAGCAAATACCATCTTGGCAAGATACCATAGGAAGACCTGTCACCATATTTTCTTTACATAGAGTTTAAGTGACCAAGTCGCTCATGCCAAAGTTTGCTCACTTCGTCATTATGAGCAACAAAAATGGAGGGAAGACATGATGACCCAAAGTTGTCAAACTTATACAACCTTGTAGAATCATCAACAATGCCAGTAGCTAAAATATGTCTAGGATCTTTGAGGTCCTTGATTACAACATCATGAGGTGAGAATTCTACTATTTTCCCTTCACCTGAATGAGTTATCTAATAAACAGATAGAAGGTCGCATGACAAGGTAGGAACACATAGTACATCATTAAACTTACCATTATCTAGATGAATGGTTCCAGATCCTACAACACTAAGAGATCTATCATCACCAACATAAATATGTTTGGTGTTACATTCATTTAAAGAAGAAAACATAGCTTTATTTTTGGCCATGTGGTAAGAAGCTCCAAAATCAATAAGCCACTCATGAGAATGAGAAGAAGAAGATACATTTAATGCATAACCAGATGCTTGACAACCACAAGAAGATAGTGCCATTCCTGAAGATGAAGTTGAAGAGGTCTCCAAATTGATGTGGTGCTTCTTCATTGCTGCTTCCAAGGCTTCCATATTTTTAAAACATTTGGACTCTACAAGGCCATCACGATTACAAAAGTTGCAATGTCTATCTGTTTTCTTCCTTTTGTTTTTAGTTGCCTTATCAGTTTGGTGAGTTGCTTTTTCAATTTGCGGCTGAAATTGCTTAGGACCCTGTTTGGTTTAGGACCATACTTTTTAGGATACTGTTTCTTGGGATTCTTTTGATAGGGTTGTTGTTGGGATGCTAAGGCTTTCTTAGAAGTGTTTCCAGAAGTGATAAGACCAAGGTGTAAGAGTTTTTCTTGTTCTCTTATCAAAGAATCGCAAAAGGCATCAAAAGAGGGGTTCTTGTAGGCTGTTCCTTGAGAAATGATGGCTTCTCTAGAGGAATGGAAGGTGGAAACAAATACAGAGTATGCAGGGCCAAGCTTAGCAAGAATGGAATAGATCAGGCTACCATCTTCCTTTTTGACCTTACAACCTTCTAAAATAAGTCTAAAGGTCTTGAATTTGGACAAAAAATCTTCAATAGAGGAGAAATTATTGGGGTCCAAAGTAAGCAACTCATTTTCAAGCTGGTGGGCCCTGATTTGATTTTGAATGCCAAAAACAATATTTAGCTTTTTCAGGGCTTCATCAGGGGTGTCAATTTCAAGGATATGAAATCGGAGATCTTGAGCAATGGAAATTCCTATCAACCCTCGTGCTTGATCTTGTTTATTTTCCCATTTAGCGGCTTTATCTCCATCGGTAGGTTTAGTTTCTTGTCTTGTGGCTATTCTATAAAGCCCTTTACTTCTAAGTAAATCTACCATGTGAGGTAGCCATTGGAAATAATTGGTGCTGTTAAGAATAATTGGGCAAGCACTTTCCATTTTTTTAAAACTGGAGCTAAAAAGGGCTGAAACTAACTACTCCAATGGAAAGATCTTGAAAAATTAGGCTAATTCAAAAAAACAGCTCGAAAAACGGTTTCCAGATGAAGAAGTTATGCATTTTTGAAAAAACTGAGTTGTAGATGCCAAATAGTTACGGGAACGGTTGAAATTTGATGATGAAGTTCTACTTTAAAAAAAAATTCCCGCCCCTTTAACAAAAACCTTTTTAGAAAAAGAAGCTTGAGAAAGAGATTTAAACCCAAGACCTCTATTCTCATAAACTAACTTTACACCAAGTGAGCTAGTAAAAGGATTCTGTAATTGTTTGAAAGGAGGAAGGGGTTTTTTTTTACTCTTAGGTGTGCGTGCTTTTTCCTGCAAAAAAACACAAAATCCAAGCACAACAAAAAAAACAAAATATAGCCCTTACGGCAGAACGTTAGATTTTCGGTTAGCCTTACCAGCAACTATCCCTTTTTTTCTATTTCTAATTTCCCAAGATCGCCCAAAGACGCGAGGAAAGAGCATACATAGCAAAAAAATCCCGTCTTCCTGATTCTGATTTGCCAAGATCGCACACAGCGCAGAGCAAAGAGTATACACAGAGAAGAGGGTATATATCCAGCAATAGAAAAAATATATACCGAAATAAACAAAGGGAACCGAAATAAACAAAATGATTAATAAATATAACTGCAATAGATACTTTATATCTCCAGATCTAAAATGACATAACTTGGGCAACCGGAAATCTTTTCTCATGAAACGAAAGGGGTTCCTCACTGAAACAGACGCTCCGGACACAACAGAGCCGTTCTCCAAGCCCAAAAAGGTTCAGAAATAGTAGATCTAGAAAACGGCAGTCGCATGCAGTCAAATAGGCTTCGGATTTGGATCAACAACGGATGCGGCCCTCAAAATAGCTCTGATACCATGTAGGGATTTACAAGGTAAGTTCCTTAGATCAAACACCAAAGGTCACCGCTCACAAACAAATCACAAATCAGTACACCAGTATATCACGTGGTTAAAACCCTCAAAGAGGGAAATAGTCCACGGCTTGAGCCAACGCGGCCACTTCTCAATTTATTAATATAAAAAGAAAGTTTACATATATTTCTCTCATAAACGATTACCGGACAAATGACCCTCCATGCTCTTTAAATAGAGATCATGGACCCATCAGGTGTTAAGCCACGAATCAAGTGTCGTTAATACCGAGGAGAGAGTGAACCGTCGAATCACTACAAATCGTGACCGTCGGATTATAAGTCACAAATGTACATAGTAAAGAAACACACTTTACCTAACTCTACACTAGACCAAGTTATACTAAACTATTTCCTATGTGTCGAAATATCCTAACAGGAAACAATGACATGTGGCATGTCGTACAAGTTCTCTCTACTGAACCAGTCCATAATTAGGCCATTGCGGGAGATTGGGAATAACTATGTCTTGAAGAATCCAAATTAGGTCTGACCTGTGGCATTGGAAACAGGACTCAGAGGGCTAATACAGGATAGAAATTCAGATCTTGAAGATCCGAAATTACAGAGATAAACCAAGTTCAATATAGACCTCCTAAGAAGCAAGAAAAAAGTGTGTATTTTTTAAACAAGTTTGCATAACATTTGTTTGAAAAAACAGTTTGAAGTGATTCCAAGGGCATATTGAAGCATAGATATTAGTATTGAGTTATATAATGCCTCCCAAAAATAATTCGACACCCATTAAGCCCTCAGAAAGCTCTACTATGATGCATGAAGAGGAAGAATTGCAATATGATATATCAAAATTACGGTAGCAAGTACAACAAATTTCGATCTTACAAAGAGCAATCAAAGATGACATAGATGGTTTAAAAGCATAAATGAAGGCTAAGTTGGACGGTTTGAAGGATCAAATGAAAACTAATATGGATGATAAAGTAGTGGAAGATCACATCGAGCATCAACAACAAGTTCTCCAACTCTCAAAGGATAACCTAACCTTAGTGCAGAATCAAATGAAACAACAGGAAGAACAACATCGCAGCGAAATAAGTTCTGAAGCAGTCGCAGAAACAAGAACTCGACAACTACAAAATCGATCAATTTCAGAGTATCTCGGCACGTGGAAGAACTTACCCATTGAAGATTCCACATGGGAGGATGAGCATTTTATACAGAAGCATCAAGAAATAATCAAGCGTTGAGGACAACACTTGTTTGAAGAATAGGGGCATGTTAGGTCCCTCTATTACTAGTATAGTCCCTTATTGTTGTTAGTGTATCCCCCTTATTGTTATTTTTTTACCCTTGTAGTCCCCATATTGTTATTATTGTACCCCATAAAACCCCACTATTGTTATTGTTGTGCCCTTACATTATTATTGTTAGGTCCGCTAGGATTATATTGTGACCCCATGGACTCCTATATATAGAAAGGAGGTTTTGTCATTTGAATCATCCAAGAATTGTTCATTTATGTAATGTAAAGGAGGTTGCCCCCTCGAAGTGGCTGATTTCTAAGGCGTTGATCTCTCTTTTCTTCTATTTTGGGAGCTAGTTTCCTAACACTTAATCTATCTCCTCAAGAGATGATGTCAATAGCATTTATACATGATGAGAATCTAGGAGACTCTCAAGAGGAGTCAGAGTCTATCATTCAAGTGGAATCAATAGTTAGCTCTCTAATAGGGCTTTAATCCTTGACTTGTTAATTTATGTTTTGTAACATTATTTGATTGCTAGGTCAATAAGTAAAGCAATGCTCCTACAAGTTTTGGAGCAAACGGACTTGCCTATTTTTGGAACACAATATGCTTAGAACATTGTTGTCTTATTTGTCACTAAGTATTAGATGTTTCTGGGACTGCTATGGAAGGTTGTAACGGTAAGGCAACAGCAAATATTTTATCAATACAAATAATCATTAGTATAAAAAAACATAAATAAGCAACTAAAACGAAAGAAAATAGTGGGGGTGTTTGCGAATTAAAGGGTGTATTAAACTTGCAAATATGAGTAAGGAAGGAAGATTTCTCTAGTAGATACCAATAAATTGGTTGACCATTTTGATGAAATGACAATAGTTTCAAATGAGAGGTGGGAACCCTTATTTGTACCCAAAAAGAGTTAGAACCCTAACTTGATACTTGAGTCACAAATACTATTTTAAATATGATACTATAAACGCCCAGGACAGTAACATTATTACAAAAACATAAAAATAGATATTAATAGCTTGTTTACAGAGTATGATGCCCAGTAACAATGTTATGGTTAGGTACAAACAATTTAATTTGATCTAGTTTTGGCTAAGCATTGTACATGTGCTTGTAACTAGTTTCCATCTATCGAATTTTATCCCACTTCATGCAAATTGTGTGCATATCTTATTTCAACATTCTATGCCCTAAATCTAGTCATAATTTTCTAAGGGCTCTTAAAATTAACATGGTGATTCTAATGTGACACGTTTGACATGGGAATGTTCACATGGAAACCAATATAGAAAACGGGCATTGATAGTTAACAAAGCAAACCCCTATGATTGCATAAGAATCACAAGTGGAGTTATGCTCCATTCAACCAAGTGATGAATTTGGGTTGTTTTCAAACTAATTGGGTGTTAATCATATAATGCTATTCATCCTACCTTTTATTCACAGCTAGTATGATCCTCTTTAGGAGGTTTTATGAATCCTCATGTTGCTTAGAAAACACATTATGTAATGTAATTGGACCTTAGGCATTTGTTTATTTCTTCTTAAAGGCATAATGGTTTTTGGCTAGTGCTAAATGAAAAAAACTAAATGTTGAAGAACTCGGAACTAACTTCGAAAAAGCCAATAGAAATAAACCCAAAAACTTGTTAACAAGGTTTTATGCAAGACTCAAAGTATAATTTTTATGGCCCATGTTGGTTAGAGTTCTCTATATTGAAGGGCTGATTATAAGGTTACAACAAGCGATGAAAAAGATAGAGATTTACAGTAGAACCATATAGACAAGATACCCTAAAAATTCAAAAGTGATAATTGTATTATCTTCTAATGTTCTTGTGAAGTTCATCACATATTTATGATTATGAGTGAGGGATCCCTATTAGAACAAGTCAACTAAGGATATACAAGAAACTCATGAAATCTCAAAATATAACTACACTCTATTCAGGACACTCCAAATAGGAGTTGATTACACATGTATAGATCTTATATACTTTCCTAACACTAGTAGGTTGTCTTCTCTAAAACAAGCCACTCTCCTTTTAGAACACGTCCCATGTCCCCATGTTGGACACCTAGGACATAAGCATTAGACACTCACATGACACATGAACTAATTAGGGCACATGTCCCATGTATGTCTAATACCCAACTCACATGTGTCCCGTTGTTGGCAAATGGTTAACGTCCTGTGCATTTATTTTCCAAGTATTAATACTTGGATCTCAAAGCCTTGGTTCTAGAGTCAGTCGCTTTTAATAATGGTGATCCTCTTGAGGATTCATCTGCCACACCAACAAATGTAACACTTGGATTGGATATGTTAGAGGAAGAGGGTAGAGAGAATAATGGTAGTGGCAGTGTTAGTAGTGGTGATACTAATGATTTTGATTATGAGAGGACGAGATATGAACTACTCTGTCTTGGAATTTATATTGGTATTCTCATCCATCGTCTTACCTAGGTATTATGTTTCGATGAAATAAAATGAAAAAACTACATTCATGATTCTATATCTAGGATCTATGTGGTATTCTTACATATTTTGATAGATTGTGGTTTTATTTTCTAAATATTCAAAAAAAATAACATCTTTAAATTTATATATGTGCCCATGTGTCACCTCGCAGATTTTTACATGTCTCGTGTCAGACAACTCTGTCCCCGTGTCACCCGACTTAGGTTGTCTCACATATTTTCTAAGTCGTATAGTCATATTGATATTAATATGGAATTAAGTCATCAACCAGGCATCTGCCACTTAGAATAAGGCATCACACAAATAACAATTACAAGGAGGGCCACAAGGCAAACAGGCACGTCTAAGCAATGTTAGCGCCAGAGCCAATGAGAAGAGGATGCTCTAGGATAAAATACTGATTTCCAATTCCAGTAATTGCCATGCATTGACACTAAAACAAAATTATTTGTATCTACATATGTTCAATTCAACAAAATTGGCACTCGCTACATTACATAAGAGTATCTACATCAATTTTTGACTAAATAGGTAACAACTGAGCTATTGCATTAATATAGCGTGACAACCAAACTCGGTTAAGCATGATCATTTGAACGAACTGGATTTCTTTATCTAAGTGGCCCTTAAATATTTCAGATGTCTCAAGTCAATCGCGACTATATTATCTGCGTTGTTGAAGAGCAGAATCAAATATCTATGCCTCTTTTATTGTCATGAGACTAGGAATGCTGGATTCTCGTGGCAGGATAAGATGAAGGAGAGCAAACCTGTCCCACAACTGCGGCGAGAGGAAAATATTGGCGCCCATACTCGTTTTTCTCAAAGACGGGGGGAGGACGAGCTGTTCCATTGCTTGTATTACAACGAGCAAACCCGAGTCGACGAAGAAAGCGCGTCTGTGGGAACCAGCATTTGTTAAAAAGAAGCCCTGATCCTTCAAATGATGATAGGCATGAAGTTTCTTTGAAGGCTAATCTTCTTCCCCTGGTACATGAGGCCGTGGCCGAGGGGGAGAGTGCCATGGCTGTGCACCACTCACTCACTTCTGAGTGGTCAATCCAATTGAGTATGTTTATTTTATATCTATAGGACACGGCCGCGGGGTATTTGGGTGGATAGAGCAAATGAAATACCAAATCTATCGTGGCATGATAAATTTTAAAATTATTTTTATTGAGTGAGGTAAAAAAAATTATTAAATTCCAAGAGAAAAAATATATATATATATATATATATATATATATTAAATTTTTTTTTCTATTTATTAAATATTTTAACATTTACTTGTATCAGTTGTTGAATGCAAGATAGATGATTAATCACACCATGAGGTGTTATGATTAATCACACCATGTAATCTATTTGTTATGGTGTAGAATGTATTACTTTGGGACGGGCTTTAATGATTGAAATGAGTAATCAAGATGGTGATGGTGGTTGTGTGAATGAGGGATGACGAAGGCTCAGTAATGGCTTAGTTCACAATCATGGAATGAGTTGGCGATGGGAAATGAAATGAAATGAAATTTTAACGTGCACAAGACTAAAAATAGTCTATGGGACTATGAGTTTTCTGTTTTTCGCCTTTTGCATTTCAGATCTTTTCTTATTCAAATTGATGATGGGCTGGCCCAACCTTCTAACAATCTCATCGTTGAAAAGACAATGCCAAGAAATCGATGCTAGCATATTCTCATAACTTTTTATGATGTCTTTGAAAGCATCACATTCCAAAATGAAATGTTTTTTCCGATTCCACTGCACCAGACGTGCAAAATGCACACACTCGTTCTTCCCAAGCTTCTTTAGGCCATTTCCATCGTCCTGTTTCACACCAAAGATGATGCGAGTTGGTTCTTAATTAAGCAATAAGAACCTTTTACCTCCACAAAATGTTAGCTCCAATGTACTCTTTTTGTTGGAGATCATGTGTAGGGTTGAATTCTTCAATGTAGTACTTCTTCTTTCTACCCAACTCTTTTCCCCATACCTGTTTACGAAATTTCTCCATAACAAAATTCTTTAGCTCCTTGCTAGTTGTGGGCCAAGCATTGAGGTAGATATTCCATTTTTGCATCCATGTGTAGTTTTGTCTCATCCATTTTTTTTTCTTTCACTCATGCCTTCCTTGAAGATAACATTAGGACATCTACCTACTCCCATTTGCTCAATTCTTTTTAGATATCTTATGAGCCGCACCATAGCAATTGCTTTGATGGGAGTTGCTCATGTTTCATTCAACATTGCCTCATAAGGTACCAAACTTTTTATTTTGAACCTGTTCATGATCTAATGTTTTTGGATTTTCTCAATTTGCTTCCATTTTGAGACAGGGGTGTTGCTAGCCCACAATTCACACCCATATAGCATCACTAGACAAACTAGGAGTCCAAAAAGCACTTTAATCGTTTTCCTATCCCATAACTCTGCCTCTCTACATATGTTTTGAAGAGCATATAATGCTTTCCACCCTCCTAAGAATATCTTCTTTCTGCAATCCTCCCAATTAAGTTTTTGGTTGAAATCGATCTTGAGGTATTTGTACTCATTTACTTCTTCAAGAATGTTGCCTTCAAAGAAGAATGTATGCTGACTCTCCTTCCTTTTATTAGAGAACATCATTATCTTGGTCTTGCTAATATTGACTTGCATCCCCATAGCTCTACAAAAATTCTCTAGGGCATATAGATGCATCTGCAATCCATGGGCCGATTTAGAAATCAATACAAGATCATCAGCATATAAAAGAAACTTTCTCACAAACTCCCCCAACTGAACACCATCCCCACCATGCAAATTTAGCCACTCTTCCAGTTTATCAATATATAAACCAAAAGGAGTAGGGGATAGAGGGCAACCTTGTTTGACTCCAATGTCACTTCTAAAGCTTTCTGAAATACCTGTTGAGGTTCTAATTTTGACTTTCATCTCTTCATAAATTCTATGGATAGCAACTCTATAATGCAAAGGAATTTCAAGTTCTTCCATTATACGCCACAACTTGTCTCTAGGGACTGTGTCAAATGCCTTTTTGAAGTCAACAAAACAACATAATACTTCTTATTTATCCCCCCAAACCTTTTCAATAATGTGTCTCAACGTGATGTCGTGATCCACAGTAGAATGCTTCGGCCTAAAATCCGCTTGTCCTTTTGCCCTCTTTTCTTTTACTTCTGCCCACTTACTAATTCTATTTTCTACCATGCTGCCGAAAATATTTGCAAACAAAGGATTGATCATGATGGTTATATAATTGGACGGATTATTAATGTCTCCACTTTTAAAAAGGGGCATTGCTAGGCTAGTTGTCCAGTCCCTTGGGAATCCTTGTTGAATGATGTTGTTGAATATTTCCATGATGTGCGGTGCAAGGGTGTTCCTTCCCCATTTTAGATACTCTGCTTGAAGTTCAACCAAGTCTTTTTTCTTTCTTGTTTTTAGCTTTTTAATTCCAATCTCCATCTCCTGTAATGTGAAGAGCTTTGTAGCTGTGTTGAGCCCCGAGGGAGGCTCAACCTCTGATTCTTTCTCATAAAGTTGTCTTACATATTCAAACCATCGATTAGTTGTAATATTATTTTCAATTTGCTTCTTCCTTGGTGGAAGTTCGTGCCAGAAAAATTTTGGGTTATTCTTGCCTAGATATATTAACTCTTCTCGCCTTGTTTGCATGAACTCATATTTTTTCCTTTTTAGTATCTGCTTATATAACTTTACATTCATCTTCTCCTTCCCTGTCTTTTTCAAGGTTCTCCTTGCCATTTTGCATTCCTCATCAAACCGAGCATTTACAGGAAAATAATTTGATTATGATTTCCTATTTTTTGCTCTTTTGCATTTCTCAAGTGCCCTTTGAATTATATTTGTTAACTCATGACTGTTGAAGCTTTGGAAACTAGTTTTCTCTTTCTGAACTAATATCTCCAGCATTGTCTTGAAGATAGCACAATTTTCTTGTGTTAGAAGAATATTTCCCCTTGGTAGTGATTGTCGAGAGCATTGGGTTTTTCTCTTGCCCCATTGTATGTGTTGCAAGTGAAGTTCCCAGACCTTTTCCATCTGTCCAAACCATTGCAAATAATTAAGTTGAAAGCCCCACACATTGTAAGCAATTCCTCTCCAAAATGATTGCTAACTTTGTCATCTTTTGAACATCTCACCCATTGGGGATTCTCCTCTTCAGTGAGCCAAGTAGGATTTTGATCCTCTTTGCAACAGAGAATACTAGCTTGTTGATTTTTTGTTCTAGAATTAAAATCACCCACTAAAATCACTTCTCCCTGTTGATAGTACGCAACAATAACTTGCTTTAAAGCTGCATATGGATCCTTGTTGTCTAGCCCCTTATTTTTGTAAGGTTTTTAGACTTGAGGAGAAGAATAGCATGTTGCAATTCTTATGTGATTCTCATTCTTTGATATTTTGAACCATAAATATTGTTTATTTTCATCTTCTTTCATCAACTGAATGTGACGGCCTTCCTTTTCTTTCACTAAAACTAGTATTCCCCCATACCCTTTGCCATTTTCTGCTACCTTGTTCCAAACTGCTAACTTCAGATAACTGTCAAACACGGGAGTTTTGCAACCATCATGTTCATGAGTTTCCATGAGACAAATTATGTCTCTACCTTCCGTGGGATCTCGGAGTTAGTGTTAGTATTGGATGGGCTCTTGCGATGAATGCTATTGCACTAATTTGTCCTAGGATCGGGAAAATTTGAATTACAATGTGCAACTAGAGGTTATTTTCATCTCTCCTAGTTAGAATATTTTTTCAAGTTTACCCAGCCTAGGTTTCCATCTGGTTTTGCTTTGGCCATCTATCCAAGGTTAGGTCTAAGAAGAGTTTGAGTTTCCTAGGCAACAAGGGTGGTTTATGGAAAGAGCGCCTTGTTACTTCCATATCTCAAACCCCAATCACTCCCCTTTCTTTGAGTCATAGCACATTTTCTTTCTATCTAATTTTATCCTTGATCTTTGTTGGTATTGTTTCCCCCAGTACTTTACGTATTTAACCCTTTGTCATTCTAGGGTGTGTTTTGATTAGGACTATCACCCTCTAGTCCTCATTAATATCGGTAGAATTACTCTTGCAAGGGATTCTAGAACTAGTTAAGTAAACAAGGCTAAACCATCTCCCTATGTTTAAAATCTTGATCAATACTCAAAATTTGAGCCTTCCCCTCCCGCATGATCTTACTCTTTTAAGCTTTTGGTGTGGATTATTGCTTTATTTCCCGTGTGGGTGTTATTATTCTAAATCCTCTTTATCACTGGTTTTTCCTCCTTCACTTCTAGTCTTACTCCTATATTATTCATGAAACTCATTGGCATTATTGTTGTAAAATACCCAACCCCTTAAAGCTTGATTAAGGATGCGTAGTGTCCAGACCTGACCTCCAAGGTTAACTTAGGGAGATGGGGTTATCATATTTTTTGGTTCCTTCAACCACCTTAAAACTCATATCTATGCCCACCATCATCTTCTATTCATTGAGAGCTTTCCAACAATATAAATTTCATCTCAATCTGAGCTCTAGACACAAAATTATGCCCATTCAAAAATTTGCCTTCCAAGTGTCATGTCAGTGTCCATACCATGCCACATGGCAAACACGTGATAGTGTTTGTCCACATGTCAGCATCTCATAGGGCCATGTCCTTAACCATTCCACATCAACTGCCACCTCAACAATATTGTGCACTCTAATCTGTGTCATTATAGGCCACAACATCTCATTGCATCATTTGCCACACCAACATGTCACATCACCCAAGACATGCCTTCATGCCACATTGACCTACCACTTGGCATGACATGTTAGACCTTATCATGGTCTAACAACTTCGGGAGGAAACCTAATAGATGGTGACTCAACCTCCTAATACTCAACCATCAAAAGCCCGACACCTGATCGTCAAGATTCATTCTCCTGATAAGTCAACATCTCAATACCATGAAGGTTGATGGCTATAAAAATTCCTTGAAATTGCAGCAACTGGAAATTTATTCTTCTAACTCAATAATTAGGTAGTTTATTTGTTACAACAAATAACAAATAAATCACACTGTAATTGATCAGGAGATCATGTCCAAGTTAAGAAAATTTCTCAAAAATGGAAGTGCTCAGAAATGGTCGCAATCTGAACGACCGGAAAGGTCTCGTCGCCACAATTCTGGCGTCGTGAATGGTTCTCAAAACTGAGATCATATGTGAAATTTACTGAGGTTTGAAATCGTCCAATGAACTCCAAAACAAGACTTTTTAATTAAATTGACTTAGCCATTTAAAAAAAAATTGGGCAAGTTAATTTTTTTATTATATTTGAGGGCCTATGAGAGGGTGCCACGTGGCCTGCCCGGAGGCTACCACGTGGTCCCAGGCCAAAGGGTTTGAAATGGAAAAATTATGTTGTTTAAGGGTTTTGAACCCTCGAATGGACTACTCGGGCAGAGGGACCTGACCGGCACGTTACAGGAGTTTGGTTGATAAGTCGGGCAGGCGGTAAACGTTTAGTCGGGTCAACTAACAAATAAGCGGAGAAGGTTTGGGGGCCAGCCCCTGTCGCGATGTGACCATCTGCTAGAATTGTAGGATTAAACCTTTTGAACTGGCGGTAAAAGATAAGGGAGCTAGCCCTCAAAGCTAGCCCCGTCTTCATATGACCCTTACGTAGTGACCAAAGGCGCGGCTTGAAGCTTATCCGCCAACAGTTGACAGTTAGCAGTTTTCCCACATGTGAACACACCAACGACTAACCACAACATTTGAATCCTCCACTAGTTTAGCGCACAATTCCGCATTTATGCATTTCCGCCGAATCTGGAGTTCCTCCAGTTTTGAAGGAGGATTTTGGGGGACATTGGGCAAAAATTTGTTTTTGCCATAACTTTCTCAATTTTTGACCAAAAAATATGAAAGTTTAGTCAATTTTGGGTTTCTTGAGCATTCTTAGCAGTTTGGAACAGGTTTTAGGTCGAACAGAGGTGATCTACAACAGATTTTGCTTCAGGGAAGATGAAGGAGCCATTAGGGCCATGATGGAGAAGGCACTATATGGGGTTATATTTCACTGTTTAAGGTTTAAAAAAAGCCATTTATAGCTATTTTCTATCTTATGAAGCTGAATTTACAGTTGGTTTTTCCTATTGAGGCATATTTTTACCTGTGTAACCATTTTGAGCAAATTAATAGAGCAAGGACATGCCATTGGGGAGCCTTGGACCGGCAGATGTAGCCCAGGAGGGGTGAACTGCCTCAACAATTTGTTGTGTTATGTGATGGTGAATTTTACTTGCTGTGTATTTATGTTGTGATATGTTAAACAGTAAATTTACTTAACTAATCGTCACACTGAAAACTCAAATACATAACCAAAACTACTTTGTTTAACCTACAATTCATGGAGAACACTTTGCACAATAAATTATATCAGAATGGATACTTTGCATAGCATTACAAATATTTCCATTCAGATCAAGTTGGTATCAGAGCTAGAGTTTTACTCTGCATTGTTATTTGTGCAAAGGATTATTTGACTGTTTGCAAGGTTTTGATGCTTACTAGGCTTAAGCTCAAGAGAGGAGAAGGAAAATTGGTTAGAGCTCAAAGTAATCCTCAACCAAGGAGGGCCAGAGTGCCATTATCTCCACCTTTTGTTTCACCTCCAAGAGAAGATGAAGAGGCCATAAGCATGTCTTCAAGAGAAGGAGAAATTCCTGAAGACATTGATCCCAAAGAAGAAGAACGGGTGTTCAGAAAGGCATTCCTAGACATGACTGAGATGGTGAGGATACTCTAACAAGAAAGGAATGAAAGGCTTGAAGGAGAAGTGTCTAAAAATCACAAGGAAGGAGAGGGATCTTCAGGAGGAAAGAAAATTGAAGACAAGTCAAATAAAGGACATGGAGGAAATGGTGATCCACCATCCCCGTCTTCATCCTCTTCCTCTACATCGTCATCCTCAACTTCAGTGAACCAATCTCACAAGTCCAAGAACACTGGTGTTGGAGAGGTAAATCCCCTCTGCGAACAGAGGCAATCCCACTAGCCCTAGAGTGGGTCTAGCAACAAACAAAACACGCTACGATATCGATTCCTAGTTACAAAAGACAAAGCTACGATGGATATCTTACCTCAAGTCCTACGCTGTTGTTGTCGAAGAAGAAGTGTTGCTTCTCGTTCCTAGCTTGACAGATCACAATCCTTTCGCTCACCACGTCTGGACACCTGTACATATGCAGAGAAAAACGATGACATGCAATGTAATAATTCAAACATGTAACTATCGATCAGTCGGAAAAGATCGAATCAAATTGCATTACACAAATGAGCAATACAATGATGGAACCAATAACATAGTCGAGCATATATTAAAATACGAAAGAAATATTACAACCGAGTTTTGATGTCACGTTCTTCCTTCAGCAGGGCTTCCAGCGGAGCGTGTCTCACAAATATTGTCGGGAATTTAGACAAGGCTCTCTCTCTTACGGGGTTCTCCTTAGCTCTGCTCTCAATAGTCTCTCAGTTATAGTTTTCTTCCCAAATGTTCAGCTAGGTTGAAAATAGAGAGGGCAGGCTTTTATAGAGGGAGAAGGAGAGGTTAGGATCCCTATAATCATGGGGGAGATTCCAATCTCTTAGGAAGGTTCCATGAGAGGTGGAAAACCACTTCCTAAATAGGGAGATCTGGAGCCAAACAACCCAACCTCTTTTTGATGATTCATTCTAAAGTTTTTAGAATAAAACTTCTACCTTTTATTTTTAAAAAACATTCCCAAATAGGATTGGCACAGGCAATACACAGGGACAGATTGCCAGGTGGCTCGGGCTTAGTGTAAATTTCCCAGGTCGGCGCGAGTGATGAACTGGCTGCTCGCGCCAATGCCCAAACATATGTTTTTAGTAATTTTTTGAGGAAATATTCTCCAGGAGAATTCTTTCCCTTATGCAGAAGGATGCCAAGAAGGTGTTTTCAGGACATTTTACTGTTCATAGGTCACGGTAATAGTCCTCCAATGTACGGGACGAGGGATTGCAGGGACGATGAAAAAATGTTGTGTAACAGATGCCCCCTAAAGCATAAGGTCCAAGAGAGAGGGAGGGGTGAAATGCTTTATGAGAACGCGTTCAACTGAAAACACTGTCGTCGGAAGACCTGCGAGTACAAATACAACTGATACCTCTGATACATGATATGTGGTATGGGCGCAACCATCAATAATAAAGTGTACAAAAACCGAGATCCAAGGTATGGACGCAGCCATCCAACAAAATAAGGATCAACAAGTAGACTCAGGTATGGTCGCAGCCATCCAATCAAAAGAGTCATGTAATAAGTCATAATAATCCACAAAGAACCCGCAGCCTGGATTTCATCAGACAAAATCCAGGGCCTTGCGGTCTAGCTCGACCCGAACAAAGTACAAGTTCGAGCATGCAAATATGTGAGCTGAAGTCGAACATGCAAGAATATCGTCTGATTACCAGCCAAAGATGAAAACTGTTAACATACGCGAGAGAAACCACCAATAATGACAGTGGATCTCAAGGTATAAGTGGTACAATCTACAGTATGTGAACAGTGATCTGACGTCGAACACCCGCAAAGTCAATCGATCGAAGGCCAATAATGAAAACCTTACGTTGAATGCGAAGAACCTGCCATTGAGGCATGCAAGCTCCAAGGTACTTGAAGGGAGTCTCTAGATCAACTTCCTGGATAATGAGTTGGAGTCGACAGGAAGGGACCTTGATAGAAGGTGGGCCATAATGTTTCCCACATCATCGACGTGAGACAGAGGAACATGATGTTTGTGAATCAAGACCAACAGAGAATCAGAGGGAGGTTGAAAACTGTAGAGGAAAACTTCTCTTGAACATATCGGCGGCATGACAATGGATTTGGCAGATCAAGGGATCTGAGGTAATGGTGACGTGGCAAAAAGAAGATGAGCGGTCAAAATAGATTACCCAAACCCATGGAGGCAAGCAGATAACAAGATGAGATGTCCCCAACCTGACACGAATGCAGACAAGTGCCATGTTCAAGAGCGACATACTGCCAACACGACTATAATCTTGGTTCCATTTCCCCCCACCATTTCTGGAAAGTACCCCAATTATTTTTGAAAACAAGCTTGAAGGGGGTAGCATGTGCTTGCGATGTAAGTTTGTCCTTCGGAAAAATCCAACCTAGTACATTTTACGAGCCCTAGGAAGGAGAAACTCAGGAAACGTCATTGCGATGGAGTCCGATGTCATCAGTTTTTAACGAGTCTGACAAAGGAAGAACTCGACATATTTTCATATTTAGATAGTTTGAAAAGAAGGCGGAAAAGAAAACTCCAACTATCCCTTTTCGTAAATAGTCCCTTAGATCCGAAAAGGTAGAAAACTGTGTCTGAGAAAACCTCCTAGTCGCGATAGGCTAGGGTATTCCTTTTTCGTAAATAATCTATCCCAGCCCAAAAAAGGGGTAAACATATACTAGGTAGATATCACTTCGCAGCCAATTTAACGAGCTCAAAACGATAAGAGTCTCGGTAATCTTTTCAATTTTTAAGAGTCAGAAAAGAGCTGAAAGTTGACTCCTCCTGGAGGAACGAGTGGTATAAAGGGTAGCAACCGGTTCTGGTAATGGTGGAACTGCTCAGAATAAGTAAAGGTTAAGAGGTTGGCTAACAAGACCACTCATCGCAGCGGTTCCTCATGAATGGGTAAAACAACCAAGTGAAGGCGTATGATTGGCCAAGCAGATGGTAACGATGGAATGAGAAAACCAAAGGTCATCTGGAACAGGCTGATAAAATGGCAATCATGAGAGGTAAAATGGGAATGGTTTCATTTTTACACAAGCTTGAAACAAAGATAAACTATGCTTGAAACCGGTTTCATTTTTACACAAGCTTGAAATGGAAACAAACTATGCTTGAAATGTTTCATGCCCCAGCATGGTGACTCAATTTGAGGTACATGCCCCCAAACTTCAGTCCATATGAAAGGCAGATGGAGTGAAGGTTCAAATTATGAAATCAGAGAAAGACTCGACTGGGATCTTACGAGATCTAATCAAAGACTCGAATTGAACAGGAACGTGTTTCATTGTTTTAATGAGGTTGACACATTAAAAGAACTATCCTCATGACCTAATTCATTTTTAACAAGGTTGACATAGCAAAAGAACTATCCTCATAAGAGCTTGTTTCATTTTTTAAGGAGCTTGACACAATAAAACGAACTGTGCTCCGAAGACCTTGTTTCATTTTTTAAGGACCTTGACACAAGAAAACGAACTATGCTCTAAAGACCTTGTTTCATTTTTTAAGGAGCTTGACACAAGACAACGAACTATGCTCTGACAACCTTGTTTCATTTTTTAAGGATCTTGACATAAGAAAATGAACTATGCTCCACGACCTTTCATCATGATGAATAAGAAGTCATGGATTCCAAGAGTTTCGCACTGGATGGGAGAACAACATCTCGGAAATCAGGACCTAATGCCCCCAGCACACGATGCACAACAACATTATCACTGAATGAGGGCACGAGACAGGTAGCCACATAACTAACCTGTGGCGGGGAAGGTAAAACAAGCGGATAAAGACCCGGAAGGGACGATGGTGGACCAGATGTCACATTAGGACCAAAGAATGAAAGCTGATCAATGGTCAAGATCCGACCTTTGTGTGGGAAGTAGATCACACGAAAGAGGGAAGAGACAAGTGCCCCCATGACATAAGTATAGTCGCGCCCCAGGAGAAAATTGAAATCTAAGGGGCTTGGAATAACCATCACGTTATATAGACGGTTTTTCCTCCCAAAGTAACAAGCAACTTCGGAAGGATCCCTAATGGTTGATTGGTTCCTCTGTTAAAAGCCAACAGATTTTGAGTAACAGGCACAAGCAGTGGAGAACCAAAAGCTTTCCAAGTAGTGGAAGACAAAATACTAACAGATGCGCCTTCATCTATAACAATGTTGGGCACGATCATATCGAAGACCTGTACCGTTACCTCAAAAGGCACATAAGATGGAAGGCGGTATCCTGCAAATCGACTCCAATCGAAGGAAGCGACCAAACTACTTGGAGGAGGTACCATTGAACTGAGATGGTTTTCCATCAGCGTTACTAGAGCAAGAGGAGCATCCTCTGAGATGTCCATCATGGAAGTAAGAGGAGCAGTTTCTTGAACTACAGGGACAGAAGAATCTTTCTCCAAGTTCGAGGAATCTGAAGAAACAAGAAGAACGTGAGGGGGATGAGATCCACTCTTGACGGAAAAGACCTGATGAACCATTGATGGGGTCAAATCGACCAATCCCACGACCAACGGTTGGTCGGGAATGGATTTCTGAATTTGAATTTCCGGGGGAGTGGGGCCGACCAAGGATAACTCTTGACCGACCTTTGAATCAACTAGCGGAGGAGTCGAGGAAAGTTTCTGGTAACTAGCCGGAAGGCAGGGTGCAGAAATAGTAGGGTCGTCCAACACTCTTTTGGCTTCATCCATGTACGGACAAAGGTGAATGGGGTGATTCCCTTCACACAACTTACAAGGATTGGTAATCTTGCCCTATTTTTTATGAGCCTTATCAGAGCTAGTCAAATATGTGCTAGCAATATGACTTCTAGAAGCCACAAGCAATGGTGGACGGTCGTCAGACCGTGCGTCAAGTACCTTGGGAATGTCAGGGCAGTCTCGAAGCAGATGGTTACCTTTGCAGAGCATGCAAGGGAATTTTAATTTCCGTGGAAGTTTGGAAGGTTTTGCAATGGAAGGTTTCTTAAGTGCAGTAGTTGCAGTTTTAGCCTCTCGTTTATCTCACTTCTTCTTCTTTGTCTTCTTATTCTTCTTCTTAGCCACCCGGTTACTGGAATCCAGACTTTCACCAGGCAAAGTAGAAGAGGAGGACGAAGAAATAGGCGAAGAAGGGGAGAGGTCCACCTTAGAAGCAACATGATGTTGTTCTGGTGGAGGAGATGGTTGTACGGTGGACGGAACACTCGGGACCACCGAGGTCGAAAATAACCATACAGGCAACCCAATAGTTAAACCAGGCAGGGACAACGTTGCCATATAAGGAGCACCAACATTCCCAAAAGCAGGAAAAGGACCAGGATTCCTTTCGGAAGGGATTCCTAGGTTAGTGAAGTCTGGAAACGTTGCCATCAGAAACAACTTTTAAAACAACACCCTAAGAAAACTAAATTTAACCAGGAATATTTCGTAGGTAGTTAATTTTTAATACATTGAAACAAAATTATACCATTTCATATTTTAAGAGTCGAGAAACAGGCAAAAGGTGACTCTATCACTTTCAGGTTGGAAACGAGCATGAAAGGACAAGTGCTCGATGATATTTTTAGATTTATTGAGTCAGTAAAGATCGAAAATGACTGCTCAGGTAGTCTAGGTAAAAGGGTGTACCAGGTTCCCGTGAACTACCATATACACCTTGGTAATAAAATGAAAGAAGAATCAACCAAGGACTTGAAGTACGTGTAGGTAGTCTCCCCAAATGCTGTGTTCAGTGTATCACGGTTACAAGGCGGCAGACTCGGCTTCCTATGGATAAAAGTATTGCAACCTAGAGGGGTCTCCCTTTATATACTCGATGGTACGGGGAGCACAAGTCCGTACTAGTGTTATCTGAAGCCAAATGGCGAACGAAAGCTGCTAGGTTTAAAGACGCCGAAACATGTCTCTAACTTAGACCACTAAATATTGCGTTAAGTTTCAGTGTTGCCTTAGGTTAATTGAAATAAATTTTAAGTTGATCTTGTATTTATGTTTCAATTCCAAGGTCTTAACGAATGTTGGATCTCACAAATCCCTAAATTCAAGCTACATGCCATAAAATACCATTTTGTTCAATGAAGAGCTATTTACGAGAAGGTTAGGAATTTTCAAGCGATAGCAAAATGAGAACACAAAAAACATCCACTACTGAATCTGATGCAAGCTAATGAAACTGAAAAGCTCTTCCCTAGAATTATATAATGCTAGAAATGCGAAATTTTTTCCAATTTTCACTATGCTAATCAAGAATGCAAAAGACTTTTTTTTTTTCTTTTCAATATATCAGAGCAAGTGCACTAAATGATATGAAAAATGAATCAAAACATCAATTCAAGAATGGTGAAGTGAGAGCTGAAACAAAATAATTTCACTCAACTCAAAACAAGCCCAACAAGACTCAAACCAATGACGAAATCCATCAAATCAAAGAAAAGATCTCAAAAGAGACCCAAACAAGCCGTGTAATCTAGGCCTGGAGTGACAAGAGTAAAACTGAATGAAAGAAAAGACAATCACTCAATTAACGCAATCACTCAAATGGATCCAAGAAGCTGAATGCAAAGAAGCAGAAACGAAGTTGACTGGGAAACCAAGGACCTGAAACTCCCACGAGAGGCTCTACAGGCTGAAGCACCTAGAAAACCTAGGGCTGAAAAGCAAAACTGACAGAAATGTAGAAATTTGAATAACTGATATATTATTCACCGAGATTCTCCTGATCACACACTATTTTAGCTTCATGCATAATACATAATCTCTTCTACCATTGATCATCACATGCGGAAATAAAATCAATTGCATGCATACATTAAAACCACAAACAATCACACATATGAACACAGTATTTAATGGGAAAGCTTAAATCTGAAAACCCCAACTATCTGTATATTATATGTCATGGATATCATGTAACAATCATAGTACAAAAGCTCCTCACAAGCTCTCATGCACACCCTCAATTGCTACACACTATCAAGCTAGATCTAGCAAAACACATGCTCCAATATTTTGCCACTTGATAGCTAGCCTCTATTGCGTAATTAATGCTATGGGATGGCTTCATTAAATAGATAAACCACCTGGCTTGAACCACGCAATCCTCATGGGCTACTCCACCTATTTGTGTGTTGCAAATAGCAACAGTATAGTCACAACTGATAGTTAACCTGCTCTTTCACCTATTTCTGCACTGGTCTCCACTGAAACTGTCCAAGCACTGAAGTTAAGCGATGCATTCTTTAGTTGATTAATGAGTTTTTAATTAGTGAATTAATTAATAATTAATTCACACCACTCTCACTAATTGTATCAATTAGTTAAACTAGATACAAATAGCTCAACTATGTTTAGATTAGTTAAAATGAATACAACTCCACTAACTTCCTCAATCAACTCCACCAAACTCTGTCACATGAGTTCTAACTAAAGTATCCATGCAATAGCTCCACATAACCCTCAGGAATAGCGTAATTCATGCAGCCGGCTCTGTGCCACATACGGCACGCAAGCGAAGTGTTCCCAGAGAATAAGATAATGTTTATAGTCCAAATATTATTAAGAGCTAATAATATTCGACATATCTATTTTTAGACTGGCAATCTAAAAATAGATTCCGCCCAATATGTCTAAAAATAGAAGTCCATCTATTTTTTCCGACTTGACCAACCATTCACAAATAGCATCCTGCAACTCATAGAACATGATCCATATGTCTAAAAATAGACTTTGCGCCAAAAATAGCCTGCGGGCCCACTTAGTGAAGGCGACTCCTTTCCACTAAGCTCATCATCTTGTTGCAATCTCAACAAGAAAAGGGCAAACAACCGAAGGATAAGGGCTACTCTCGGTAAAAAACAAACCCAAAGCATTCAAATCAAGTTAAGAAAACACCCAGAGACACCAAGATGGACCAAAAACTCCAAAACAGGGAAAACCCTAGCACCTACAGGAATTGGCGCGACTGTCTGGCTGTAATCCATGCCAGACAGGGGATGGCGCGAGTGATAAACTGGAAACTTGCGCTAGCTGGTGCGACTGTCAGGCTGGAACCCGCGCCAATCAAGCCAACCTTGGAAAGATGAAAATTTTGGAAAAACAAAAGTCAAATTGATCCTCTGGGGTTGAACAGGGGTCTTAGACTCAACAAAGATAATTAGAAAAGCAAGATAAGAAAGTAAAGACCAAGAATCCGACCTATAGGACGAAAGACAAACTTACACTGATCCCCAGCGGAGTCACCAATTTTTTGGAGAGGTAAATCCCCTCTGCGGACAGAGGCGATCCCACTAGCCCTAGAGTGGGTCTAGCAACAAACAAAACACGCTACGATATCAATTCCTAGTTACAAAAGACAAAGCTACGGTGGATAGCTTACCTCAAGTCCTACGCTGTTGTTTTCGAAGAAGAAGTGCTGCTTCCCATTCCTAGCTTGACGGATCACAATCCTTTCGCTCACCACGTCCGGACACCTGTACATATGCAGAGAAAAATGATGACATACAACGTAATAATTCAAACATGTAACTATCGATCAGTCAGAAAAGATCGAATCAAATTTCATTACACAAATGAGCAATAAAACGATGGAACCAATAACATAGTCAAGCATATATTAAAATATGAAAGAAAGATTACAATCGAGTTCCGACGTCACGTTCTTCCTTCGGTAGGGCTTCCAGCGGAGCGTGTCTCACAAAGCTTGGTGGGAATTTAGACAAGGCTCTCTCTCTCTCTTACGGGGTTCTCCTTAGCTCTGCTCTCAATAGTCGCTCAACTATAGTTTTCTTCCCAAATGTTCAGCTAGGTTGCAAATAGAGAGGGAAAGATTTTATAGAGGGAGAAGGAGAGGTTAGGATACCTATAATCATGGGGGAGAGTCCTATCTCTTAGGAAGGTTCCATGAGAGGTGGAAAACCACTTCCTAAATAGGGAGATCCGGAGCCAAATAGCCCAACCTCTTTTTGATGATTCATTCTGAAGTTGTTAGAATTAAACTTCTGTCTTTTATTTTTAAAAAACATTCCTAAATAGGCTTGGCGCGAAATGTTCTCTAGGAGAATTCTTGCCCTTATGCAGAAGGATGCCATCAAGGTGTTTTCAGGACATTTTACTGTTCACAAGTCACTGGAATATTCCTCCAATGTACGGGACGAGGGATTGTAGGGACGGTGACAAAATGTTGTGTAACAACTAGTAAAAGTCCATTTTTAAAGCTTGATGTTAAGTTTGAGTTGCCTATGTTTAATGGTGAAGTCAATGCAGAAAAACTTGACAATTGGATAAGGCAGTTGGAGGTTTACTTAAGGATACAGAACCTTCATGTTGACGACACCAAGATTTAGTTAGCCTCTTTGAGAATGGATGGTGTAGAATTGGTATGGTGGGAAGCCAAAACCAAGGAGGATATTAGAAAACATGGTAAGATCACTTTATCATGGGATGAATTTATTACTGCAATTAAAAATAAATTTTATCCATTAGCTCATTTACAAAAGGCTATCATGAATTGGCAAAACTTCAGACAACTTAAGGGACAAAATGTACAAGACTACACCCAAGAGATTAGGAGAAGAGCACTCTTATTAGGGGTAGACTTACAAAGTAAAGACACTTTGTTGAAATAGATAGGTGGTTTGCACAGCTACCTTAGACATACTATCCTTATGTTCAATCCTACTAGTCTAGACAAGGTTTGTGTACAAGCCACGCATTTAGAGGCTAGAGGGAAACATACTTTTGATGAGGGTAGAAACAAGCCTTTTAAGGGGGAAAACAAAGATAAAACCTCAAAAGGAAAAGGCAAAAAGAATGCATCCGTTAAAAAAGAGGGTGAGAAAGTGATTTGTAAACACTATTCAAGAGAAGGCCATGAAGAGAAAAACTGTTGGAAATTATATCCTGAAAAAAGAACTCAGTTTAACAAAAACAAAGAGAAGAAGAAAACTGCAGCTACTACAACTACAGAAGAAGACTTAGGTGATGATTCAGGTGACGAAACCAAAATTACAGCCATGGGTTTGAAGAATATGAAGGGGAAAGAAACTGAAACTAAGCCAAACACTAGTACTTAAAAATGTCATGTACAAGGTCCAAATGAGGAAGAAAGAATTGAATTGTTCCATGTGAGGGTTATCTCAAAACATACAAAAATTGACACATTGTTTGACAGTGGGTCACAAGCGAATCTCATATCAGAAGACTTAGTCAAACAGCTAAAACTTGAGACCATTCCACATCCAAGGCCATATCCACTTGGTTGGATTTGCAAGGATGCAAACTTACAGGTTTCAAGGAAGTGCATATTGCGTTTTGCAATTACTGCACATTTCATTAACACAGTTGAACTTGATGTAGTTCCGCTTGATATATCAGGAATTGTTTTGGGAAGTCCTTATTTATTTGGCAGGAAAGCGATCTTCCATCGCCATGAAAATAAGTATCATCTATTTAAAGATGGCAAGGAGTTTATTGTCAGAGCACATCACAAAAAGACAAATATCGCGATGGTAAATGTTGGACAGGTAAAAAGGCTAGTGAATTCTAGTAAGAGTTTTGTACTTCTTATGATTAAGCCTAAGGTTCATGTGAATTATGAGTCATTTGAAAATTGTGATTCCAAGTTAAAATCAAATTTATATGATGTATTTGATGCACATCATGAGATGTTTCAAGAGCCGACAAGTTTGCCTCCTAAAAGGGAGATTCAACATGGAATACAGTGGCAACAAGATTGTCCTCTTCCAAGCATAGGCATGTACATCATGTCTATCATGGAGAATGATTATCACTTGCATGATAATTTTTTGTTTCATATGGGCAAGTTATGCATACCACAGGGAAAGAGACTAAGTGTCATGAGAGAAGCTCATTCTTCTCTTATTGCTGGACATTTCGGGGTAAGCAAAACAATGGCACATTTACAGAGGTATTGTTATTGGCCTTGCATGGTAGATAGTGTTTCACGTTTCATTAGAGGTTGTTCATTATGTGCTACAAGCAAGCCTAGCAATAGGAAGCTTGGTTTATATACACCATTACCGGTACCTTCTAGACCATGGGAAAGTGTTTCTATGGATTTTGTTGGAGGTCTACCATTGTCTAGAAAGCCGTATGATTATCTATATGTAGTAGTTGATAGATTCAGCAAGATGTGTATTCTTATGCAATGTAAAAAATCTATAACTACTGAAAAAACCCCTACTTCTATTGTTAGTGACAGGGTTTCCAGATTTGTTGGGAATTTTTGGTCCAATTTATGGAAGATGATAGACACCAAGTTGAAGAAGAGTACTGCTTTTCATCCGCAAACAATGGCCAAACAGAGGTAGTGAACAGAACCATTGTACATCTTTTGAGAGGTTATTGTAGCAAGCATCCCAAGCTTTGGGATGACCACTTGCATTACATTCAACATGCTTACAACCGGGCCAAGCACTCTTCTTCAAATACTTCACCTTTTGAAGTTTGTTTTGGATATTTGCCTAAGTCACTTTTAGATTTCATTCTTGAGAAGGATGTTGCCATTGATGGGCATAGTGACATTGACAAAGCTCGCATGTTCATTGAAAGAATTTAGCTCATACATCAGCAAGTTCAAGAACAGCTTGAAAAAATTCAAGGCAAGTACAAGGAGAGGCATGACAAACACATAATTGATCATAAATTTCAAGAAGGTGATGAGGTATGGCTGCATATTAGTAAATAAATAATGCAAGGAGAAGGTAAAAAGCTGAAACCTATTCGTTATGGTCCATTCAAGATTCTTAAAAAAGTTGGAAATAATGCTTTTCAACTAGATTTTCCTTCATATATGCAAATGTATTCCATTGTGAATGTGGAGAATTTACGTTTGTATGAGCCTCCTTTAATTGCTGATCAAGAGAGTGACATTCAGCTGCCATCCATAGAAGATTTCTCGCTAGAATATTTGGATGAGCTGAAAGAGGATGCTATCCTTAACAGGAGGACACGCACTTCGAAGAGGGGAAGTGTCGATTATCTTCGGATTGGTCTTAAAGGCAAAAAACCGAGTAAGGAAAAATGGTTGGAGGTGGAAAAGGTGAGGGGTTTGTACCCTCATCTTCCGAACAGGTAATTGAAGGCTTTTTGGGGTCCAAAAGCTTCCCAATGGGGAGGTGTGATCAGAAATGGTTAAGATCATGTCCAAGTTAAGAAAATTGCTCATAAATGGAAGTTGCAAGCTGAACGACCGGAAAGGTCTCGTTGCTGTGATTCTGGCGCCATTAACAGTTCTCAAAACTGAGGTCGTATGTTAAAGTTATTGAGGTTTGAAATCGTCCAATGAACTCCAAAACATGACTTTTTAATTAAATTGACTTAGCCATTTCAAAAAATATATGTATGGGCAAGTTCATTTTTTTTATTGTATTTGAGGGCCTATCAAAGGGTGCCACGTGGCCTGTCCGGAGGCTGCCACATGGCCCCAGGCCAAAGGGTTTGAAATGGAAAAATTATGTTGGTTAAGAGTTTTGAACCCCCAACCCAACTACTCGGGTAGAGGGACCCGACCGACACGTTACAGGAGTTTGGTTGATAAGTTGGGCGAGCGGTAAACGTTTAATCGGGTCGGCTAACGGATAAGCGGAGAAGGTTTGGGGGCCAGCCCCTGTCACGATGTGACCATCTGCTAGAACCGCGGGCTTAAACCTTTTGAACCGGCGGTAAAAGATAAGGGGGCTAGCCCTCAAAGCTAGCCCCGTCTTCATATGAGCCTTACGTAGTGACCAAAGGCGCGGCTTGAAGCTTATCCGCCAGCAGTTGAAAGTTAGCGGTTTTCCCGAATGTGAATGCGCAAATGACTAACCACAACATTTAAAGTCTCTGCTGGTTTAGCGTGCAATTTCTCCATTTATGCATTTCCACCGAATCTGGAGTTCTAACTGGAGTTCCTCCAGTTTTGGAGGAGGATTTTGGGGGACACTGGGCAAAAATTTGTTTTTTCCATAACTTTCTCAATTTTCGACCAAAAAAGATGAAATTTTAGTCAATTTTGGGTTTCTTGAGCATTCTAAGTAGTTTTGAATAGGTTTTAGGTCGAAAAGAGGTGATCTACAGCATATTTTTCTTTAGGGAAGATGAAGGAGCCATCAGGGCCATCATGGATAAGGCACTGTATTGGGTTATATTTCACTGTTTAAGGTGAAAAAAAAGCCATTTATAGCTATTTTCTATCTTCTGAAGCTGAATTTACAGTTGTTTTTTCCTATTGATGCATATTTTTACCTGTGTAAAGAAAATTAATAGAGCAAGGACATGCCATTGGGGAGCCTTGGACCGACAGATGTAGCCCAGGAGGGGTGAACTGCCTCAACAATTTGCTATGTTATGTGATGGTGAATTTTACTTGCTATGTATTTCTGCTATGATATGTTAAATAGTAAATTTACTTAACTAATCCTCACACTGAAAACTCAAATACATAACCAAAAATACTTTGTTTAACCTGCAATTCATGGAGAACACTTTGCACATTAAATTATATCAGAATGGATACTTTGCATAGCATTAAAAATATTTCCATTCATATCAGTTATTATTCATAATAAAATTACGCTGCAGAAAATAAATTAGAACTAAGAAAATATATGCACACACACAATAAAAATAACACCAATGTTTTTGGACTAATAGTCCCCATAAAAACCCCAAAGGGAAATTGATGTAGCAGATGAGGGTTTATTTTTATCATTATGCGAGATGCCTGACTAGAAATCCTCCAACAAAATAATATTGCCAAAATACATGTGAGATAAATTGTCTCACTCCAAAACTAATCTGGCTCCAACAACTCACTTAACAGAGATACTCGAAATGTACCTTTGTCAGCCTTTGCGCATGGCCTACTCGCATTGCTTGTGGAGCTACCCAAAATCTATCATTCTACCTAAATTTACCTTTGGAAATGACTTGCTTAGCCTCCTGGAAATTTTCCCTGCCATTAGTTGATCCAGACTTATACAGTAACGCAATAGAATACAGATATAAACATAAACATAGAGATGTAGCATAAATAAAACTTTATTTCATTAATATCAAAGACCTAAAAGATGCTTACAAGCAGAATGGAAATAAACTAGCTTGGGCGATGGTAGCTTATCTCTGAGAATAGATGTGGTGGCTACATGCCTCTTAACAATGCTACAATGAGGCTCAAGGGCCTTTTTATTATTGAACAAAAAAGGGAAACCCTAAACAACCAAAACCCTAACCCCAGGAGATAGAATGCCAAAAGTTTGTGGGCCTCGTTGGGGTTAGTTAGGCATCCAACTTCCCGGGGTCGTAACTTGGTCATATGATCTCTGCTTTGGTGCATACAATACCTCGTTGGAAATATCTCTTCGAGTACTACAGGATTTTCGGCAGGGCCATGCCTATGGCTATGGGTCGAGCCTATTGTGGACCTCCCAAAAACGTCATTTAGGGGGTCAAAACAACTCGAGAAGTGTATCAACCCTTGTGAAAATTCCATGTAATAAAAGTTAATAAAGGAAAAATAATAACCAAGGTCACGGGACATGTATTCCAAGCTGAATGTTGGGCAAAAACATCCTACTGCGAGTGTTCATATGGTTTATTTTGGCTATGGAAATTGGAAAAGACAATGGATAAGGCTTTGGAAAGGCAAAGTGGCATTTATTGGCATTTATTTATGAAAATATTGGAAAATAGGAGAAAAGGGAGATGAAGGGTCACATGTTGCATGAGAGGAGGAAAATGAAGGAAAATAATAGAAAATGAAGAAAATAGAGGCCTCATTAATAAAAAGGCTTTTGAGGATCATTTCATGGCTTTTGTTCAGTACAGTTTTGGAGCTCTCATTATTATCTCTCTCTCTCTCTCATACTCTTGGATACTTAGAGTTTTCTTGAAGCACTCTTGGAGGGTGTGGCATACTTGGAGATCTAAAGCAAAAAGGCAAAGGAAGAGCAGGAAAGCGCGAGAGGACATCAAGATCAAAAGCTACAATGGGTTTTAATTGCAGGTACCGAGTTGCATGTATGTTTCCTCATTGGTTTTGGCATGCATGGTGTATGCATGTGGTTTCTTGGTCATGATCTATCATTGGCATGGAGGATTGTCTGGATTGACAGTGGATTTTCCTACCCTTTTCATTTCTTGGATAGTTATGGTGTTGTGGGTTCATTTTTTTATTTTATTTTTTTCCTGGTTGGTTCTCATGATTAGTTTAACTGTGGGTTGAGTTATTAGTTCCTCAAGCCTTGGTTGTACAAACACTCTAGAGCTCGACGAACAATGGTTAGGTTGAGTTACTAGTCCTGGAGCCTTGGTTGGACAAACACTCTGGAGCCCTAGGCGGGTTGAGTTACTAGTCCTGGAGCCTTGGTTGGAAAAATGCTTGGGAGCCCGTAAACAGCTAGTGTTGAGTTACTAGTTCTGGAACCTTGGTTGGAACAAATGCTCTGGAGCCCTAGAAATATTGGGTAGAGACCAATATGGTGATGGTTGTGATGTCTGATCGTGACATGGAATCACTGGTTGAGGGTTGAGGTGGTTTGGCCTCTGGAAGCCCTGGTTTGGTTTGATGGATTTGGTTTATGAGATCCCAAATTCATGCTTGGAATATGGCACGGGGGTGATTGGCTGAAGAGAGATTTGGCTTATCCATGTCTATGGTCGGGTGGAACGTGGAATTCCCAAACTTGGTTGCATTTTTCTTATAAAAATAAGAGTTATTTTTCCCTTGTATTAAGGGGTAAATATGCTTGTTATTATCTAGCTTATATGGTTGTTATGCGTTTGTCATTTTTGTTTCTTGTATGTTGGTTATGACTAAGTTTTATGATGGTGACAAAGTATAACTTTCATCATGTTTTGATTCGTAATTGAATGAATAATGTGTCTATGCCTAAATAGACTATAATGCAGTTAATGTGATGTAGCAACAATGCTTCTTAACGATTCTCAGATAAATATGAGACCCCTATGCTCAGATATGTTATTTAAACCTATAGATTACATAATTGTGATGTGTTTGACGAAATTCTTGTCATGGCTAGTAGGGGTCCAGTCAAGTCCTTGTTCGAATATTTTCTTTTTCACCATATTTTCGGTGTTTTATTTCATTTTTGAACTTGTCATTAAGTTCTGGGTAGTGGCCTGGGCTTTGGGCCTGGAAAAATGCCTTAAATCCTGCGAACACAGGTACAGGTATGGACAATTTAGTCCCTGGACGCATGCATCATGGGAGCGTCCAGATCCTCCCAAACGAACCCACGCCTATATTGTGGGAGTGGTCAGGGGTTAAGTTGGTTAAAAACTCAGCGGGAACCAGGGGCTAGTTACCTGAGTGGTTCAGATGGTTCGTAGGAGAGTTTTTGTTGATGTAGAAGGTCTGTATGATGCATTTCCGTTGATTCCACTTCCTCAATGTCACCTAGGAGGTTGAATACGATCATAGTAACCTCTCGTCACATGTTTACCCCAATTGTTTGGTTACTTTGGTAGATATGGGAGGAGGGTTTTACAAGAAGTTCGAGACCCAAAAAACTGCTAAAAGTAGTAAATGCTGCTATAATCAAGGAAATTGATGAAACTGACTGGAGGTTTAGGTGGAATAGGCAGGTGGCCACCAATATCCACCTAGATCAGTCCTCCCCCATTGCGTGCAGAGCCTCCATGAGGTGAGGAAAATTATGTTGAACCACTTGCCTTGGTGAAGGAATTGACCTGCTTTGAAAACTCGATATAGCTAGATCCTCTGTTAGGGAGTGTTCTTGATCTGTGTGTCCATGATCCTGTCAGTTGTGGCATGTTTGATGCAGCTTGGGTTGAGTTCTGTTGGTGTTATTTTCTCAACAATTTCGGATGTGTCCAATAATGGGGGAATGTATGGTCGTAGTCGGTCCACATTAAATATTGGGTGCAATCCAAGGAATTATAACATGCCTCCTCCAAAATTTACCCACTTTCACCGTCTTGCCCAAGGTAAACATGAGCTGAGGGTTAATATGATAAGACTCAACCTCCTATATGAACTTAAGGAAATGGAGTTGATAACCTAAGACCTTACTGACTTCCCTCGGGTGCCAGAGGATATCCAGGAAAACCCAACCCCTCTAGGTGTCCAACCCCGGAGGTAAATCTATTTTTCCCTGACTTAGAGCCCCATTTTCTCCCTTGTCAAGGCCTCCAAATGACTATGTGTCTCCATTCACTCCCATTGGCTTGCTTCCCAGTGCCTATGGACTTATCTGCTCAATTTTATGCCAATGTCTCTAAATTCTTAGCCACTTTTTCAGGGCCATGATTCAGGCCTCTGCCGAGAACTTAGTGAAACTTCCAGAAATGATAAATGACATAGAGACAATGCTTGTAAACCAAAACTGAAACTAAGACTTGACTTGACCTTCCCTAACCGGGACTGGCATTTTGTCAAACACTTGGTAAATATGCAACCTATAGGTCATGAATGCAAGTTCGAACATAAGGAGCTGAAAAATTATTTGAGGTTTAACAAGAAGGGTCATTGCCTTCTCACATTAGCTATCATAGCATTAATTAGGTCTTGCACTCATTATTCATTCAGTTACAAGTAAAAACATGAATAGAGCCATGACTGAGATCTGTCATATAACCATACTTATAACCCACATATAACTACATAAATAACAATGAAAGAGAAGTCATTAAAGCCGCATAATAACAAGTACATTTCCTTAACAAAAACAAGAGAAACTTAGCTCTATTTAGGCATAGGAAAAATCCAACCAGGTTCGAGACTTCCACGTACCACCTGATCATAGATTATCTTAACCAAATCTTTCTTTCATCCAATCCATGCCATATTCTAAGCATGAATGTGGGATCTCATGTGATAAACCAATCTAAACACAACCAAGGGAATCCATAGGTTAAACCACCTCCACCGTCACCTTACCATGATCTCACCTAAACTGGTGTCGAGATCACAAAACCGAACCGAGCTTGGATGCCTCAGAATTTCTTATCCAATACCTTGAAAAAAATTTCTATCTCCACCCTCAAGATTTACCGTGTATCCCGCCATTACCGATCAAGTGAATCCTAGGCCTTTGGGAATTTTCCAGCAATCCAAAGCTCAAACCTAGAAAAGTCCCATCACACCATTGCTATCCATAAATGGCAAGGCTAGGCTAAAATCCATTATCCACCCCAACAAAATCCATGTCAATGACAATAAAAGAACCAAAATACCAACATGCACTTACCATGTGTGTCAAAACCAGCTACGAAATCATACATGCAACATGTTATTTGTAAGTATTCTCGCTGAAGCTGCTTGATCCAACTTTTCCTTGCTCGATCCTTGCTTTCCTTTACTTTCCTTTCCCTGCTTGTCCTTCCTTTGCTTGATTTATATCTTTCTCCTCTTGGTGCTCTTCTCCTCTCTGAGACTAATTCCAAAAATGAACTGAAAAAAGGCTACCAACTGATGCTCTAAGGTATTTTTATTGATGAGGCCTCTAATTTCTTCAATTTTCCATTATTTTCCTTCATTTTCCTCCTCACATGCAACATGTGACCTTTCACATTCCTTTTCTCCTAATTTCCTTTATTTTCATAAATAAATGCCAAAAATGCTCTTTTCCTTTCCAAAACCTTAACCATTGCCTCCGCCAATTTCCCCTTAGCCATAAAACACAACAAATGATGCCCAATAGGGTTATTTCCCCAACATTCAACTTGGAATAAGTGTCCCTTAACCGTGGTCTTATTTTTCCTTTATTAACTTTTATTACATGAACTTTTAACGCGGGGCTATTATAGAACCCTCTCCCTTAGGGAAACACCATCCTCGGTGTTCTATGACACCTACAACCAACAAAACCATTGAAAATCAAAATATATTGCCCAGTGATCTTTATAACTTAGCTCATTGCAGTATTTATAATGAATAAACTGCTTAAAATCATGAAAATCATACCGTGTATTGGAGCTTTATAACACAACTCATTACGGTATTTACAATAACAACCACATATACTTATGCACCTTTTCTTCAACTAGAAAATAACCATACTCTTCATGGAGCTTTATAAATCCAACTTGATACAATATTTACAATAAAATACACATATATACATATGCACATTTGCTTTAACCAACAAATAAAAGGATACGATGCATCCATCTGCAACAAGGGAGTACAGAGGCTCACACCTCCACCCTCAAAGTAATGCTAGGATTCACCTCCTTCCCAGGAAGTTTGGAATCCACTGCCAAAGTCAACCCGCATAAAATGTCCAACGCTGAAATCCTTGTGCTACCTGTTCCCTCAATGAACAATTACCAAATAATTTTCCCAGGGCACGCTCCTAATGTGCATTTGATTCCATCTAGCAATA
Source organism: Pinus albicaulis (assembly GCA_034641835.2). Classification (NCBI taxonomy): domain Eukaryota; kingdom Viridiplantae; phylum Streptophyta; class Pinopsida; order Pinales; family Pinaceae; genus Pinus; species Pinus albicaulis. The sequence goes on from CM076583.1 coordinate 997,503,869, forward strand.
CTAATGACCATAAAATATTCATCCCTCTACCTTCCCTTCTTTGTTGCATAGTCCCTCGGGAAATCCAGTCACCCACTTACTTGTAGTCACTCACCTTCCAAGTTCCCCGACATCCCCTATCTCGGGCGATCCATCCCTTTGCAAGGTTTCCTCGCATTGGAAGGTCCAAAAACCAAGGCATATCCCTGCCTCAAAACCATCTTAACAGTCATAGCATGCTCATGGAAATCAATGGAAACTATTGGGTATTAGTGTCCCACAATGGCCCTGCTCCTGAAGTGCTTTACCATCATATTGCTTCCTGTTCCAATTCCATTTTACTACTGCTACTAATTCTTGCAGTCATTTTGAACCACCCAAACCGAGCATTAGCTTGCTTCCTGTACCAAGCACATAATTTTCATTAGACTAAAAGGAATTTAAATAAATTCAAACCATACCTCATTGGTGGCCCATCAATAAGGTACACTTGCAACCTTGTTCACTTCATGTCACAACAAGTCAAACTAATTCTTTGATCACATCATCATGTATAAACATATCACATCCGGTTTAGCTCAAAACACAACCATCATAAATCACACGTAACCATCATAAACGAGAATCATAAATCACATGCATAATTAAAAACTAAAATAAAATATCGATACTTATATTTCCATGATTCTTTTTTTTACCTTTGTTCTTTATCCTTTCCGTGCACACATTGAATCAGTTTCCAAACCCGGCAAGCACCCAATGCCTTCTCTTTAAGCAACAAAGGAATCCAGAGACTAAACTCCCTCCTCCCTCAATATCAACAACAAGGGTATCCATATAATAAATCGTCTCAACCCTCAATATCAACAACAAAGGCATCCAGAGACTAAACCACCTCAACCCTCAATATCAACAAGGGTATATCGATACTACACTGTCTTAAACCTCAATAGCAACAACATGGGAATCTAGTGAGTGAACCGCCTCAACCCTCAATAACAAAACAATGCCCAGATAGTCCCATGCCTTTATGTCCCTTCACAATGTACAACATATACACATACACAATATACAACGCAACACATACACCCACACATGGTGTACAACACGACACATACACTCACACACGGTGTACAACATGACACATACACCTACACCTGGTGTACAACACGACACATACACCCACACCCGATGTACAACACAACATATACACCCACACTCGGTGTACAATACAACACATACACCCACACTCGGTGTACAATACAACACATACACCCACACCCAATGTACACCACCACACATACACCCACACCCGATGTACAACATAATATATATACGTACACACTGTACAATATCATAGATACGCATGTAGCGGCACAACGACTACACAATGTTGGTAATCACGTTTGTCTTTATACCAAAACCTGTAGGTGTTAGTCAATGATCACATTGCCAGAGATAAGGATCCACGAGAGTCGGTTATTCATGTCATGAAACACATAGGGAGCGCTGGTTTATCCAATGCCCAACAATATCCCCCCCAACATGAGTCGAGTGTGTATCAAAATCGTGACCTACACTCTGATACCACTTGTTAGGAATCACAATTGTCGTTAGACCGAAATCCGCAGGTGTTAGTCAAAAATCACATCGCCAAAGATAAGGATCCATAAGAGGCGGTTAGTCCATGTCATCAAACACACAGGGAGCGTTGGTTTATCCAATGCCCAACACACAATACCACATGTACAACATGTACACAGTACAACCTGTACACAACACCATGTGCACAACATGTACACATCACCACATGTGCATAACACCATCTCCACAACATGTACACAACACCACATGCACGACATGTACATAGCACCACCTACACACAACACCCCATGTACAACATGTACACGACACCACATGTACAGTCATACACACAACACCACATGTACATAACACCATATTTACAACATGCACACCACGCCATATGTACACAACACCACATATGCAACATGCACAAAGCACCATATGTACATAGAACCACATGTCCAACATGCGCACAACACCATATGTACATAACACTGCATAAAAAAACATGTACATAACACCATATATACACAACACCGCATGCACCCAACATCACAGGTGAAACATGTACAACATATATACAAGATTATTACCACAGATCTAGAGACCACATTGTCTCTACTAGGAAACCTTGCTTCCAGTGTCTTTCCACTATCCATTCGTGTATCAACATGTCACAGATCACACTGCTTTCACTCCGCTGATGTATCCCTCGACATTACCTGTCCATAACATGAACATAGGCATAGTAAAAGCATATAATATCAATTAATATCAACATGATACAAACCTCATAGATATGTCATGGCTACTCTTCCCACTTGATTACTCATAAACCATGAACCTCTTCATGCCATTCACCTGCATAAATAATCATTCCTCCACAAGAATGATCCCTGATGACCCTTCCAGACATCAACTTACATACATACATACATATATCCATATAAACATTAGCATAAAACAATCATGATCCCTAACAACCCTGTCAGACAATGGAATACATACATACATATATATACACATTAGCATAATCATGATCGCAACACAAATACCAGATATCGTAAGGTCTAGGTTAACAAAACTCATGTTATCCATGCATCACATGCACAACATCAAGAAAAATAGTTCCCAACATAGCCAAGGCATCTAACGCCTCAAATCCCTTTACTTTAATTTTCTCATGAGTGTCCCACCATCATCCATTTATCCCAATGGACCCAACCAATTGTTGAAAATGGCAGCAAGAAAATATTGATTTAAATTTCCCTATAATTAAATTAGGAAAAAATTACAATTCCACATCACAAAACAATTTTTACGAGTTAACTAAGTTAGTTTGACTTAGTTGGCTCAATTAATTCAAGTCGAGGGCCTAACTTAAGCCATGTCTAGTGTCTACTAAATTTCAGGAGCCTAGGTTGAGTTTAATTTGAGTTATAATAATTTAATTCATTTAAATTGAGTTAAATTCAGCTAAACTAATTCCAAATGTTGGAGGAACTTGTGGGAGGTCTAGTAATGGGGTGTGTACTTAGTGATCAACCAATTAACTAATAAATCAACCATAATTAACTCATGCATGCATGATCTATGAGTTACCCAACTGAGATTGGAGTTCAAGGGCAGTGTACTATCAATTGCATAATTATCCAAGTTGTATAGGTGGTGCATGCAGTCAGAGAAGGGCCTATAGGGATTGCACAATTATATATGAGGAATTTCCCTAAATAATAGGGGCTAATTCCCAAGGAAATAACACAAGGTAATAGGAGCTTGGAAGGCAGGAAAATTGGCTAAGTATTGGTTAGAATCGGCTTGTGAAGAAGTGAGATAGATTATACTTGTGCAGAGGTTGCTTAGGCTTGAGAAAACATTGTATTTCTTCTCTATTTTCTAATTAATGTAATACAAGTAGAAAGGGGTTTCGATCAGCTACTTTCCCCTAGATATATCCTCGTGTATGTGTGTTGAATCATGTCGCATGTTTTTGATATTACTTCTCCATCGTGAATTGTTTTTCTTAGATGAGTAGAGTAGATTTGAGTCTTATGTTTTAGAACATTACATGAGAAATATTGAATCTACAATTATTTTCTACATGGTATCAGAGCTAGATTCATAGTAGAGAAGAGAATTCGAAGTTATCTTTGCAAGAGGAATGAGTTTGCAAATATTTTATTCAAAGCTAGTAGGATGTCGTTCTATGGTCAACACTCGAGTATGCCCTTGAGGGTAGCTCGAATTATATTTCTTGGAAGGACCACATGGAAGAATTCATGGAAGATAATGGGATGAAGGAATTCATTGATAATGATGTAAACCAGCACCAACTGATGCCTAGTGTTAGTGTCAGTATTTGCATCCTGCCATTAGTGATCAAAATATACTCTTTTCATGTTCATATTAGGGGTCCCACTCATAATTTTTTTATCATTCCATTAGGTCATGTAAAAAATTAGTCACTGATGGTAGCCCTAGTCATAAAGCTTCACTCTCCCTCAAAAATTCACATTTTCTAGCCCACCTTCATGTCTTGTTGAGCATAAATCAATCTTGAAAGCTCATTTAACTATGTCATTATGTCAGTCAAAGTCAACATGGAGTCTGGTCATTCAAGGTCCATTTAGGTCTCTAGGTTCCATTTTCCAAGGTTCAATAATATTCCATTTCATCTCAATAAGGTTAGCATAAGGTGTGAGAGTGACTCGATAAACATTTCATTATCATTTGCAGAGGATTACTAGCATGTAAATATCCTTTTTAAGGTTGTAATTTTAGTTTTAAAAGTATGATGTTCATACTCAAATGTAATTTTATTCAAAAACAAAGTTTTTGAATTATTTCATTTTTTATGTAATTTTATGCTTCCTATATGTAATAAGTTTTGTCCCTAGCTACCACCTCAAATCATACATGTCAAACTGAAAGAGAAAAGTGTCAAACTCCGGCAACATCATCCTGCAAAGAAGAAAAATTAGATGAAAGGGTAATCAACAAAAAGTTTTCAAAAAAAGAAGTGAAATGAGACATTAGAAATGTGGGTTTTTTAATTCAAATTCAAATTCACTTAGCTATTTATAACTCATTGACATCATTCAAATTCATTTTCCTCCTCCAAACATCAAGCAACCACTCTAAGAGACCAAATTTTCGAATTTCTGAGCGAAATTGGCAAAAGAGAAGAATTGAGGGCGCAAATGTTGAAGGCAAGGCGCAAATGTTAAAGGCAGAGTGCAAACACTGAAACGAGGGCACAAATACCCAGTTCAAGGCACAAATGTTTGAGGCAGGGCACAAATACCCAGTTCAGGGAGCAAATGTGTAGTCAAGGGCTTAAATGCTCTATCCATGGCGCAAATGACCAAAAAGCTTTAGAAATTGTCCAAGTGGTAAAAAAATGTCTTCATAGCTCCACCAACTCAGTCATTAACCTCCAGCAAACCAGTAAGATGCTCATGCCATGAAAAAATCATTTTCATAACTTTATGTGTTGAAGTCTTGTAAATTGAGGTTGTAATATGGTGTTTAGATTGAGTAAAAACCCTAGTATCCCATTACACTTGTGGAAAATCCCAAAATTCACTCCCTTGCCCTTTGCATCCTTCCCACAATTATAATACCCCATTCCCAAACCCCTCATTTGAAAAATTCCTTTTCCTATATTTTTCTCCCAAAACCTTAAGCCCTAGGTGTTACATCTACCTAGGCTCCCATTTCCTAAATCCCTATCCTAAATCTATCATATCATCACTCCCTATCCCCTCCCCATTTCACATCTCCCTATCAAACATCTCCATCATTTTCCCTTTCCCATTTCCCTTTTTTAATCCCTAGGGTTTTGACAAAAACACCATGGCAACAGAGGAAGAAAACACATCATTCAGTGAAGGAGAGGAAATAGAGATAATGAGGCCACATAAAGGGGGAAGAGTGCTAAGACGTGAACCCACCAACACTAGGGAACTCTGGGCTTCTCCATTGACTGTGACATGCTTCAAACATGTGGGTTGTTATGATTTTTGTGAGAAAATTCAGAGGGTCCAACACCATCCCATGTTGACTAGACTTTTCATATCCGGACTCCATGACAACCAAGTTACATTAGTTGGTGTCACTTTCACTCTATCCACTGCTATTATTTCAGATGCTACAGGGATCCAAAATGTTGGGGAGAAGTGGTTCAAGAAAGGTAAGTTGAAGAAACAGGACTTTGAATTCTTCTTAAAACCAAGACACCAAAATAAAACAAAGAGGTTGTTTCCTTTTTCTCACCTCCTAGACAGATATACCCCAATGATGAAGATAGTCATGAAATACTTTTCATGTGAAGGCAGATTTTCAACGCTCTATTCCTATCACATCCGACTCTTAATGCATTTCACTAGGGTAAGGATGCTCAACATACCTTATTATCTTTTATGGAGTATAGAGAAGATGGCATACATTGCCCAGAAAAATGAGCATGAATAGAAAATGAGAAGCCTATTCCATCATTCCCTCATAAAAATCATAGTCCTCCACCATCTCAATCAATTAAACATTGCATGGAGCACCTTCATAGCTAATGATATTTTCAAAGAGCCATCCACTCAGCATGCACAAAATGTCCCTTCATCATCCCAACCATCCACTTCCATCCCTCCATCTTAGCCCATGGAAAACTCATCATCATCAGATCAATCCCCTTCACCTCCTTCATCCCCATCTCATCATGATCCTTCATCTCCATCTCATCATGATTTTGGGTCACCTAGTAGGATTGAGGACATTGAGCCTAAATGGGCTAAAATGGTTGAGGTTGAGCCATTGCCAAAAACCTACCAGAGAGGCCACATGAATGTGTTTGCTCCACATGGAGTGGAAGGGGCCATGCATTCTACAACAACACAGTAGGTGGACAAAGGCAAAGAGAAGGTCATTGAGCCGATCATTCATGATGAGGAGGACACTCATGAAACATAACAAGAATTTCAACTTGTTGACCTAGATGAGGATGAGTATTTAATGCATATATCAAAGGTAAGGATTTCAAGATTAAGGAGCTCCAAACTAATCTTGACAGGGCTATATATGTCATAAAATTTCTTGAGAAAAAGAATGAGCAATTGAAGACTAAGTAGGTCATTGATGAGGTTAAGTATTTCAATGCTCAAAGAAAGGCAGAAAAGGCCAAAGCCATGCTAGATGAAACATTGGAGAAGTATGGATTACTTGATGATGAACATGAGTAACATGTACCAAGATAGAGACCTAGAACTAGAGGGCTGAAAATATCTCTAGCTCTAAAGAGGCAAAGGGAAGTTGAGCTTGCTGATCAGCTAACCGTAAATGAGCAGCTTGATATTGTGATCAGTGAAAACAGGGAGCCATGGCTTGATAGATCCAATAAACATTTGGAGAAGATGTTGGCAAAGGAAAATAAGGATAATGACCTATTGAGGAGGAAGGTCAAACATCATGCACTAAAAGAGAAAATTGCATTGGCCAAGCTCAAAAGTGAAAATGAAAAAATTGAAGATTTGACCATGGAGGAGAAGAAGAAATTGGAAATTCTTGCTGAGGCTTCCCTTCAAGACTAGACACATCATCATCATCCATTCCGACAATTTTGAGGCATTTCCTAACTTTTTTGAAAAATTTGGAAATTTCTGTGTTTTTTTGGGACAGGCATTTAGCAGAAAATTGGGCATTTGCGCAGCGCCCTAGGCGTTACGCAAATAATTGGGGAAATTTTTGAGGTAAATAAAGGCACCATTGGATTTCTAATGACCAATGCATCTCATAAAACCATGTTTGCAACCTTGGTTTGCAGTTTTGATAGGTGAAAAGCTCAAAAAACCAACAAAAATTCACCTTTCTGCCCCTTTTTTGACCTAGGCGCTGTGTAGATACCAGTCTTGGGAGAATGAATTTTTGAGGGGGAAAATGACCTTCATTTTTAGCACTTGAGGAATATTCAGAAAGAGGATAGGCAGGGCTTTCCAACAAGCCATCTTGGGCCTGATTTGGACACCTTCAGGTCAGCCAAAAGTGGCCCTGAACATGGAGGGCTTAAATGACACTACCAGGGCGCAAATGCACAGTGGAGGGCACAAATGACCATTTTGCTGATTTTTTCCAATTTTATCTAAAATTTTGACTTTTATTCAAGAAATCATATTTCTACTTATGTAATTCATCATAGTAAATGTAATTATGTGAAGGATGAGTTATCTAAGGGTAGATTCATTGGGTAAAATTCATCATTGAGTCATAATGAATTAGTTGAATGTAATTAGGAATGAGTCACTTGGACCATCCTATACTCCAACTTTCAGTTTAGTATCTTGTGGATCTCTTCCTCACCTCATGGATTCGACCCCTAAGGATGAGTGAATGATATTTTTATGTCTATTTAGTCCCTTTCTTCATTCTTAGCAAGGGTTGGAATCAATTTGGATGATAGATTGTTGATCAATGAACTATTGTACTCAGTTTTGGCTAGTTAATAAAGAAGAGTTGAAACTATTTTTTGGGATACATGTCGTATGATGTTTATCATTTTTTTCCTTCAGTTTCATATGTTATAATGTGTTGTATTCATGATAATTACATCTCTATTGTATGATCTCTTTCAAGTTGATAGGCATAACACATTCTTGCTCATGCTCTGTTTTGGGAAAGTGAATCATAAGTTGTCCATTTTCCTCTGTTTAGGAAGAATACATCTCCCATGCTCTTCCTAGCTCCTCATCAGTCTTAAAACCATCTCATCACAACCATCTTTAAAGTGGTGATCCTTATGCCTACCTTGCCCCATTGAATCTCTGCAACCCTATCTCATTTGCCCTGACCTAGCTCCCTTGACCTAATATCTTCATCCAGTGAAACCCAACCCAATCAAATAAAAAAAAAACCTGCACTCATATCTAGCCTAAATACCTGAATTGCTCAAGCCCTATTGGCTGTGACCTTGTGGAGAGAGCCCTCTCCAACTTGGTAGGGCTAGCTACCAAGCCAAAAGTTTGGTTTTTGGTTACCTTTGTTGGGATTCCGTCTTCAACCTTGGGAATCTGGCGGAGTGATAACACCTAGGATATAGCAGAATGGAAGAAGAGTGTCACTAAGGCAAGGAGGATCATATTGGAGGGAGTGCGAGACCATATTGTCTCTAATATCCATGGGAAAGAAAATCCATATGAAATGTGGCAGGAATTGACAGGTTTGTTCTAGAACAATGGTGACCATAGGAAGTTGGCACTCAAAGATAAGCTTTGAAATATCAAAATGTAGAAGGGTGACATAATACCACAGTACATGAGCAGGTTCACACAATTTCACGATGAACTTGGGAGTGTTGGTATTACGGTTGTAGAAGATGATATGGTAAGCCTATCACTTCCAGGACTTCCCAAGAGTTGGCATAACTATGAGGATTCGTTCAATGGGAGGGATAAGCTACCAAATTGGGAAATATTGTGGTCAGATTTGGTACAAGAAGAGTTTAGACGGAACACCAGAGATGGGACCTCGTCCAAGTTTGAAGACGAGAAGAACTATGCCTTGGATGGAAAGGAAAAGAAAGGGAAAGGGTATAAATCCCAATCCAAATGAGGTTATGGTCAGACATGAAATAAGAAAGACTTGTCAAAGATTAAATGTTTTCACTATCATGAGCTGGGACACTATGCCACGAAATTTCCACACAAGAAGGTCGACAAGAACCCCTAAGGAGGAGCGCCAGGTGAAGCTCTAGCTTCACAATTTGAGTTGGATTTCACCCTCATTGCATGCATGGTGACATCAATGATGGTTAGTGTGTGATATCTGTGTAATGGATCCTCATTCCATAAGAAGGGCAACAAATAAATTTTCAACGACTTGGAGGAGAAGGACCTCTAGATGCACATCAAGATGGTATATGATGGAAGGTATAGTGCGGTCGATATTGATAAAGTTACTTTACAGAAGGAGTTTGGTTCTCCTCTCACGTTAAAATATGTCATCTATGTTTCGGGTCTGAAGAATAATTTAGTTTCAGTCGCTATGTTGGAAGATCATGGCTATGATGTGATATTTAGCATCTAAAAGGATTTCCTTTGTCACATGCCATGGGAAAAGTGAAGTGGATCGGGGTTCAGGTGAAGAACATATAGAAATTGGATGTAGAATATTGTGTTGCTTTGAGCACGAAAGCATAGAAGTTGTAGAGTTGAGACATCGGTGAATTATGCCATATGTGACTTGGAAATTTGCACCATGGAGCTTTGAAGATCTTGCAACAAATTTATATAGGAATTCCGAAGGGTGCACTAGAGCAGAGAGATACATGAAAAGTGTGAACATTGGGGAAGTACACCAAAGACACCTTTCATGATAAGGACGGTAGAGTGAAAGCAGTCCTTGAAAGAGTTCACTCAGATGTGTGTGGACCTTTCTCGACAGCCTCCATGACCATGAACACGTATTATGTGATATTTGTAGATGATTTCTCACGTAAGTGTTGGATATTATTCATGCAAAATAAATACTAGAAATTCTCAAATTTTTGTGAATTTAAAGAACTTGTTGAGAAATACATTGGTAGGAAAGTGAAGGCTCTCAGGAGCAATAATGGCGGATAATATGTGTCGAACGAGTTCAAAAACTTTTTTGCAAAAGAAGGAATTCAACAGGAGTTAATAACACCCCATAACCCCCAACATAATGGGGTTGTTGAAAGGAAGAACAAAAGTATTGTGGGAGATGCATGGGTGATGTTGCATGATCAGGGCCTACCATTGCACTTGTGGGATGAAGCATGCAACACAATGGTATATGTGAAAAACAAGAGTCGTCATCGGATTCTCGAGATGAGTACCCCAAAAGAAGATTTTTCAAGGAAGAAACCAGATGTGTCACACTTCAGGATATTTGGTTCATCAGTTTACTATCATGTTTCCAAGGATGCAAGGATAAATCTAGAGGTGACAACTAAGTTGGGCATATTTTTGGGGTACACTGATACACCTCACAACTATCGAGTGTACCTGCTATATCATAGGATGACAATTGTTCGTAGAGATGTGAAGTTCAATGAAGAGAAAGCCATGAGACGTTCCCTTGAGAGGGAGCTTCAAATGCATGCAAATGAGGAGATTTTAACTCTAAGGAGGAACCTCAGGATGTTGTGGAGCAACCATGAGTAGAGAAGCAGAGAGTGGAAGTGCCCACTCATTCAGAGACATCCAAATATGGAAGGAAGCGTACAAGGGAATCTGGAAGATTATTGCATGATGCTAGAGATAATGTGGGAGCACCCACATCACAACGCAGGCAGAGGAGGTCACCAGATCACTACATTGGGTACATGGATATGATGAATGAGCTAGTTGAGACAGAACCATCCTCATTCGAGGAAGCAGTGCAAAAGCCAATATGGGTTGATGCCATGGTAAGGAATATGATTCCATAGTCAGAAAAATGTTTGGGAAGTGGTACCAAGACCAGAGAACAAGTCAGTGGTAGGTTCGAGGTGGATCTACAAGTTGAAGTAAGCAGCAGATGGAAGCATCGATATACACAAGGCCAAATTTTTGGCCAAGGGGTTCTCTTAGGTGGAGGGAATTGATTATGATGATACCTTTGCTACAGTAGCAAGGTAATATTCTATTATATCAATTCTAGCACTTGCAGCGCATATGAGATGGAAGATCCATCAAATGGATGTGAGGGAAACATTCCTCAATGGAGTGATTGGAGGTGTACATTGAACAACCAAAAGGATTTGAGACCTTCGAAAAAGAGTCACATGTGTGCAGAGTAGAGTGAGCATCGTATGGATTGAAACAAGCACCTCATTCTTGGTAAACCAAGATCGACAACTATTTCACCAGGTTGGGCTTCACCAAAAGTGAAGAAGATGCAAACCTTTACCATATTGTTGTTGAAGGTAAATTTTTGATTATAATATTATATTTTTAGAATAAACGCTTTTGTGATCCATCATATAAAATTGTAAAATCTCTTTTGGTAATCATCACATGCAATGGAACATTGTCGACGCGTTTTGAACCAACCAGTGTGGTTCATCATCAAGAGTAGGTGAGAGATCAAATCAGGACATTAAGTTTAAATAGATGTAGAGATGTCTAAACTAGCTGTTTTTTTTTTCATTGCATGTGATGATTACCGAAAGAGATTTTACAACTTTATAGTATTATATGTCGATGATTTGATTTTAAGCGGTGATGATAAATTGATTAAATCTTGCAAAGAGGATCTTGCAATAGAATTCGAGATGAAGGACATGGGACTCATGCATTATTTCCTCGATTTGGATGTATGGAAAGGATATGGGGAACTATTTGTCTCTCAGGGAAAGGATACCAGTGAGATATTGAAGAAGTTTTTCATGGAGAATAGCAAACCCATGTACACTCCTTTAGCATGTAGTTGGAGGAAAGAAGATGCCACTTCAAGTGAGGAAGTGGAGGCCACTATTTATAGGAAACTTGTGGGTTCACTCATGTATTTGGTGAACACACGACCAAACATGTGTTATGAAATTAAATATCTTAGTCAAGCAATGGATAATCCAACCAAACTGCATTGGAAGGCGGCCAAAAATGTGTTGAGATACCTCAGAGGCACTAATCAGTATGGTCTTTGGAACAAAAAAATATAAGGAGTGGAGCTTCAAGGCTTCACGAGATGCAAATTCGGTAGGTAGTCCATCAAATCAGAAGATCACTTCAGGAGGAGTCTTCAGTATTGGGTCAACATTAGTTTCTTGGTACAATAGGAAGCAAAGCTCAGTTGCACTCAGTTCAGCAGAAGCAAAGTACATGGTTGCGAGTCAAGCAACTTGTGAAGCTATTTGAATGAGGAATATTCTTGTTGGGTTATTTGGTCAGAGGATGGATCCTATTGTGATTTACTGTGACAATCAGAGTTGTATCAAACTCTTTGAAAATCCATTTTTTAAAGATCGATCCTAGCATATCGACATCCGGTATCACATTCTATGAGATTGTTTGCAAAGGCGAATTATGTTGCTTGAATACATTCCTACAGAAGAAGAGGATGCTTATAGTTTGACAAAGGCATTGTCAAGAGGAAAATTGGAATTCCATAGAGGCAAGATTGGGGTATTTAATAATCCATTTCTTGCTGAGAGGGAGTGTTGAAAATGACAACAAGAAAATATTGATTTAATTTTCCCTTAAATTAAATTAGGAGAAAATTGTAATTCCACATCACAGGACAACTTGTGTGAATCAACTAAGTTAGTTTGACTTAGTTGGCTCAGTTAATTCGAGTTGAGGGCCTAACTTGAGTCATGTAGAGTGTTGCCTAAATTTTAGGAGCCTAGGTTGATTTTAATTTTAGTTGTAATAATTTAATTTAGTTAAACTGAGTTAAAGTCGGTTAAACTAGCTCCAATTGCTGGAGGAACTAGTGGGAGATCTAGTAGTGGGGTGTGTGCTCAAAGATCAACGAGTTAAATGATAAATCAGACATAATTAACTCATGCATGCATGATCTATGAGTTACCAATTGAGATTGGACTTCAAGGGAAATGTACAATCAATTGTATAAGTATCCAAGTTGTACATGTGGTGCATGTAGTCAGAGAAGGGCCTATAGGGATTATGCAGTTATGGATGAGGGATTTCCATAAATAATAGGGGATAATTACTAAGGCAAAAAATCAAGGAAGTAGGAGCTTGGTAGGTAGGAAAATTGACTAATTATTGGTCAGGGTTGGCTTGTGAAGCAGTGAGATAGATTATACTTGTACAGAGGTTTCTCAGGCTTGAGAAAGCATTGTATTTCTTCTCTAGTTTTTTATTAATGTAATAATAATAGGAAGGGTTTTTGAGTATTTTATTTTCCCTAGATATATCCTCGTGTATGTGTTTTGAATCGGGTTGCATGTTTTTTATATTTATTCTCAATCGTGAATTTATTTCCGCAGATGAGTAGAGTATATTTGAGTCTTATGTTATAGAAAATTACATGAGCAATATTGAATCTATAATTAATTTCTACACCAATCCAACTAGCTGTCATATTCTTACCTTCAATTGCCCTTTAATCATGCACCAAGATTCATTTGGGTCTTACATTACCTGTTGGGTTTCATTTAGCTCTCCCCGAGCTCCACTATCTTTCCTCTTTCCCAACCAATTCCCAATACCCCAAAACATAAAAGATAAGAGAAAGAAAAAACAAGAATAAAACCATGAAAACCAATTAAAATACAACACCAAAAACAAAGTGGCATGGCCATGCACTAGACATAATCAAAATTGAAAATCAAGCACATACACCTCCCAAAGCACTGAAAGCACAAAACTAACAACAAACACCATGACTCAATCCCCATGGGTTCCCAATGCTTCCAAGGGAAATCTCAACCTGAGCCTTCTTCAATATTCCATGGCAATCTCTTTTGTCATGGAATTACCTGCATCACACTTCCATAAATGCACAACTATTAGTGCATAAATAAACATAGAAATATACCAGTTACCTTACCTCTTTGTATTCAACACATTGACCTGCAACTGAACACATCCATGCCATCTCTCAAGGGACTCCAATTCCCTTGACGGATCCAGCTATAGCTAGAAACTAGCTAGTATACTTGTCAACTACATGTTCAAGAATATAACACATATCCTCATAATGCTAGACAAGGTTAGGGTTAAGAATACTTCCTGTATGCAAATAATTCATTCATTTGGAATTGTGGTTTCCAAACATAGCCAAAGGAATTCTCACCCAATTCATTTCTTTCACCTTTTACCTTTTACATCACCCAATTGTTAGTTATATAAGCACATCAACTATTACCTTGTCTTGCTAATACCGAGCATGTTTCCCTGAAAACTACTCACAGATGTTAGTCACACGTTCCAAAGATGAAAACTTCATGTATATGAATTTGAAATCAACCCTTTACTAAGACTTACAATCATGTCATAATAAACAGTCAACTCACAATTATTAATCGTAATACTACAATTATCATCCACTTACACTCAAGCGCATATCAACTGTCTCAGCACATAAGATGTTATTATAAACATCTTAAGACAAGACCATTCCTTCATGTGATCTAAAAGACACATACTGTTATCACTGGAAAATTGGACAAGCAAAGACGACATTATTTAATGTCAAACAGAAGAATTTACAGGGCTGAGAGACATTAGAGAATCTGAAGTATTTAAAATATCTCTAAGGTTTGAAGGGAAAAATCAAATTGCACATATAAATAACCAGTCAAATGCGCCTTTGCGCGCAAAATTCTTTGATAAGCGCGCCTTTGCGCGGCTTTTCGTCAAAAATTTGCACGATATTGAGAGCGGCGGGAGTCATTTTCTGGGACCACAAGGCACACTCCAGGACATTGATCCCACACTTGAGGCCACCCAAGCCTTCTTAGGACCTCAAAGGAGCACACAATGGAATCACCCTCCTCTCTTGGGTCACCATCCATAATGTACCAAGAGAGGGAAGGAGGATTTGAATTCTCCTATAAAAGGCCGCTAAGAGATGAACAATATGAGAGCACATTGTTATGTTGACCATAATTTCCCCAAGAAATACCAGCAGTGTGTGATACAGAGCAGAGATAGATGGGACTCAGTTGTTGGCCATCTAACAACTCCAGTCCACCATAGTAGAGAGAGGGAGACTTTGCGCCAAGGCAGCTCAAAAGTAAAGACATCCTTGCATCGAGACTTGGAGCTCCATAGTTCCAAGGGCCCCTTGGCAAGTGGGTTAAAGTTTCATCCTCATTTCCTACCAGCACTCAATAAGGGGGGACATAAGAGACACCATTTGGATTATTGAAGTTGTTTGACTCTATTTAGAGCTTTTGTTTTATTTGTTTTAGTTTAGTTTTTATGTTTGAATATGCATTCTATTTCTCTATCTAGTATGTTTATGTTTCAACATGTTCCACTAACTTTCTCGACTCCATCTATTTTATGCCTGTGACCAATAACTTAAGAGGGAAAAACCACCCCTCTTAAGCAAGTGTGATTTGGTACATTCATGTGCCAAACACACAAACACAGGATTGGCGACTCCACTAACTTTTATTTTCAAGTTTATGTGGTTGAGCCTTTTTGCAGAGACCTCTGTATTTGTTGTGGATTTGGGCTGGAATTACCCCCTTTCTCTCCTTCACTACCTGGTTCATCCCAAGTGACAGGCTGAAGCTGAAGAGCTCCCAAAAAATTACATTGCAGGCCCCAGTGCACGCGTTTAGAGGTGACCTGCGTGCATAAATCGCACCTGTTTCAGCCTTTTGTGCACAGAAACCAGAAGTAGGATTTTCCATACTATTTCCATATTTTTCTTTCTTGTGAAGGTGACTAGAAGCCCATAATACATCTGCCAGCACTGGTTGAGGTGCCCTGCAACTTGCTAAATCTCACTCTTAGCTGCTTTTAGTAGTTTAGGTGTTGGTTTTATTTCAAGTTGATTTTTGCAAAGTTAACACATAGTTTAAGTAGGAGGCAAATTAACTTGCATTCCGAAATAATTTATTTTTTGCAAATTTAGGTACCAAAACACCTAGATAATTAACCAAAGTAAGTGGCCCAAGTCCACGCATGCTTAGCTAGTTGTTTTTTCTTGTGTAAAAGTCATTAGTTTAGTTCAATTTTTGCACTAGGATTTCGGGACCAGGATCAAATTGTTGATAGAAGAGAAAGTAATCTCTACTACCTTTGCACCCTCCGGTGATCCTAGGCAAGCATATGAACACTCTCTATTCACAACTCACCATCTCCCTATAGTTGATCATTTAGATTAACTAGGAAAAATTGAAAGCAACCCATATCCGCGCATGTTTTTCTTTTGAGCAAGGAAAAATAGAACATAGTTTAAATAGGGGATTTTGAAAAGGATCATCGCATATCAACATGTTCAAAATATGTGCTTGTTAACCTTTTGTTCACACACATCCACACCCTAAGTGAAGTAAAGACACCTAAAACTAACTTAACAAAACTCACTAAATTCTCCCCACAGGGGCCACAAAATAATTTATAGTCTAAGTTAGGACTAAGGCGGTAGGCATCCAATAAGCCACCTTGGCCATTATTCATCTTAAAACATAGAATTTAACTGTTTAGGGAGCTTTAAAATCTTCCTATCATCCCATGAAAAAGAAAACCCGAGCGCGAAAGAGACCCGATTCAGAGGGCGTTAGGCTTAGGCCCAGTGCGTGCGGTATCAGTTGGGGCTACCTGACGTGGTTGATACTCGATACTATCAACTGAATTACCAAGAAGCCCAATACTTGAATGATCACGTGGGACGATGGTGCTTAGTGGCCATAATTAGGGCATCCTTTCCCTATAGGTGACGGTGCAAGAAACACTAGATCCTCTACCCTTACCTTGGTGGATT
This sequence comes from Pinus albicaulis, assembly GCA_034641835.2. Lineage (NCBI taxonomy): Eukaryota > Viridiplantae > Streptophyta > Pinopsida > Pinales > Pinaceae > Pinus > Pinus albicaulis. The sequence continues at coordinate 997,520,828 of CM076583.1, forward strand.
TTCTTCGGTTGACTGGGGGTGTCACCAACTCTTTCGAGACGTTTTTCCAACATTCGCAAGGTATATTCTCAAGGCCCAGTTACATTTGAGCGTGTGAGGATGATTAGGTCTTCTAGGATTTGAGTATCATACACAAACAATAAAAAACCATATTTTTTGATTGACTTGTCTCATAGGATTAATCTAAAGGGAAAATTTATTTTATTTTCTCTTTGTTTTATGTATGGGATCAGATTTTTGCTTTGATTATAATATCTATCCTCTCATATATCTCCAAAGCCATACCTAGTCGATTCCAGAATGAACCCAACGGGACCTTGTTGATCTAGACGTCTTTTGGACCTCCTCCCCCATTATCGGGAGGGGTTCCAGGTCTTTCGTTGTTTAGGAGTCAAAGACGAAACACTGCCACCCTTATTGGTTCATCCTTTATCATGGAATCTTTAGTTGGGAACCCTAGTCGGTCTCCCAATGCCACACTGATGAATACAACCCCCAGCGGGCAGAGGAGTGCTACCCATTCGGGAAGCCAAGTGAACGCACAACAAGGTACGTCGCAAACCAACCCTATTCCTAACCAGAATATTGTGTTTTCACAAGTCACAATAGCTAAAACCTTGCAGTCACCTTTTCTAGCCTCGTTAAATCTACCAGATTTAACCAAGTTGACAAACAACCCCATTGCTGACAACCCCATATGGCCTCCCATGCCCACGAAGCTCCCTTCAGACATTCCAAAATTTGAAGGGAAGCAAGCAGAAGACCCCGGAAATCATGTTATGACTTTCCACCTGTGGTGTTCGTCGAACAACATCGTTGATGATACTATTCGACTATGACTATTTCAACACACTCTAACTGAAGTAGCAACGAAATGGTATGTGGAGCAACCCTCTGCAACACATGGAATCTTTAGCGCCCTCGCTACTGTGTTCTTGACCTATTTTCAGTTACCCATCCACCAAAATTCCATAATGGAGTTACTGACCCCCTTTAAGAAAACCCCTGCCATCCATATCTCGGACCATCTCCATGAATGACGTCGGCGTCGGCGTCGTAGTTTGTGCAAAGCCAAACTCGACGATCGAATTCTGTTACACATGTTCCTGAAAACTCTCACTGCAAATATTTCAAAATATGTGGTGCAACAAAAGCCCATATCCGAAGAGGACACCATCAGTAAGGCCCAACATCTTGAGCTGATCTCTATGCAGTAAGGGTATATTTACAATATCCTGCCAAACGCCCTGTGCCTGCAAACTTACAAAGAATTTCCAGGTGCGTCGAAATCCGCAGACGGTTTAATTGGGTCATTGACACAAAATCACCTAAGCAGCAGCGTTCAACGCCCTGGTTACACGTATGATTCTACCCAGAACATACCACAACCCGGCTACCAAAGTCATCACATGCCTATGAAAAATTTGACAAATAGGGCGTCATTGTACCACCATCAGCATGGAGGACCCTATCCTCTGGCTCAGGGGACCCAGTACGTAGATAGACATACTGACGGAAGAGCTCCCCTCTAACAGCCATTTACAAACTAGGGACCGCAATATGCCCAGTCTCCAGCATAAGAACCGCCCATGCAAAATAATGCACAGGTGAACTTCGTGCAACCCTTCCAAAACCTACCTCACCAACCATATAACCAGGAGAACCCAAATTATCCTCCTAACGTGGTTAAGAAAAAAGGAGAAAAAAGGCCTAAAGGAAATCTTGGACAGGGGGGCAACAATCAACAACACCCTCCGAGATCTCAGGCTAGAGGAAAATCCAACCGAAATCAAAACCAGGAGCCAAGAAACTCCCATAGGCAGAACTAAAGGCTAATTCTTCGGACAAACCACTCTTGTTCGACTAGTGAGTACGACCATTACACTCACCACTGTCTTGACCTCCCTGAGCTGAAGAAGCTACAAAGTAACCGTGGATAGGGGGAATCCTCCCAGCAGACAGAAATCATGCAGGAGCCTTCCCCCCATCAAGGGACAATTAGCACATAGCAACTAACCCCTGGCGATTCTGGAAAAAACAGCCACAAAATCTACATGACGGGCGAAGAAATGTTTTTTGAGACACATAATCGAAATTATGACACCCCACTAGACACCAACGCGTTAGGGGATAGTACCAGTGCACCAACAACACCTTTAACCATATCAAAGATGCCTATTGAACCTTTGCCAAAGATGTCTGCTAAAGGACCAACTAGGCGGGAAGGAAACTATTCCAAACCAACCTATAACTATAACATTGTGGATGATCTAGCCCAATCTCCCTCTACTATGTCAGCTTTGGAGGTATTACAATCATGCCCAAAGCAGGGGAAAGCCTTACTTTCCACTTTAGGAACCATAAACCCTGTCGATTCTTTCCTAATGGCTTTTGATTTAGATAAAGCCACCCCTAGGCTTCCTTCCATGGTCGCCTTCTAGATACTAGTGATGGTCCAAAACATTACCATTCATCGATGTATCATTGACAAAGGTGCATCCACATGCATCATGTCAAAGAACGTTTTGCAGAAGTTAGGGTCCCCCGAATTAAAGCCATCAGACATCATGCTTAGAGCATACGATTTTCGCCCTTCAACCCCCGTCGATATCTACCAAAACGTCCCGGTCTGCTTAGCCGGAAAGATGGTCCTTATAGACATTGAAGTCTTGGATGCCCAATTGGACTACAATATACTCCTTCACCGGAGTTATATGTACGCCATGTTAGCCATCGCCTCCTCTAGCTTTTGAACTATGATGTTCCCCCACGAGGACCACATCGTTACTATCAACTAGTTGACACATAGCGAAAAGCGGCCCCTAACAAATACTGATGTCATTCTACCCTACGTAGACACAAATGCGGACGCGCTTTCACGATACCAAGAATATGGCCCTGGCCAGTTCAAACCGTAGTCCATCCTAGGGTCATTCCTAGGAGATCCCCCGTTATACCTGAGTCATCACTTGATGTCACAGGGGCTCCGGTGTGCATGATGTCCACATCAAGCACCAAAGCTATTCAGGACACAAAGATGAGCAGCAATGACACCGAGTCCTCTGACATGACAACCTCTCTAGCCTACGACGCCTCCCAAACTCCTTTCCTCTACCCCCAAGCTAGTTTCATATCCGAGCAGGTCTTGGCCACCGTGTTGTTACCAAACATATATTTTGGAATACTAGTTTGGTACCTCATTCCCCCTACTGGGACAAGAGTCACACACATCACCTCTACAGGGTTAGTACCCCTCAGTCCCGAGGAGGCCCCACCCATTTAGGAAACTATTGATAACATCCCTGCAAAGAAAACTCCCATTGAAAAACCAATGATTACAACTAAGAAAATCGAGAGAAGAGGAAAGAAGGTGGAGACTCCCACCATGCAATGGGAATCAACAAGCTGTGCCATATTTAACGTAGTAGGACACCCTACCCACATATGCCCAGAGCTGGATGAGTTAAAACCGCTCCTTAGCTCTACGGTAGACATCGCAACGCCACGTTCTCGTAAAAATGAACCTGCCACCAAAATTAAAGGAAAACCATTGTGTACCAATCACGCATGCACTATCTACAAAAATTATGGGCACTATACCCATCATTTACCAGAGATCCCGTGATATAGGGATGCATTACATGCCATCGAGCGGTCCTACCACGTGGATCCCTCTACCCAGTCATCTGGAGATGAACCTCGCACTATCCTTTACCTGCAGGAGGAACGACAATCTCCTGAAAGACTCTCATTTATATTTCCCCCTCCTATCATACGCTGCATGTTGTGTGATTAATTTGGTCACTTCGTCGAAGAATGTGAAGCCTTGGAAATCATCCACAGATGGTATCCTATAGAGCATGTTTATTATGTTGGTTTGCGGGCAACACAATTCACATGTCCTTTATGTGCCGATAACCACATTTTAGAAAATTGGCACTATATCCCCCGATTCCGCTTAGCACTAGCTAGTTTGCGCTCAGCCATAGTCTGCCTCTCCCAAGAAGATGGCTCAGAATCAAAACCTATGAACAACTCGACAACCCAAGAAGATATAACGAGTAGATCCATCCTCTTTCTATCATCTAAAAAATGACCAATCAGGGAACCTTTAGTTACCCCCAACCACTCTCTTCAGAGAAGACCAAATGTGTGTTATGTAAAACACCCAATCATGTGGTTTCCACCTGCCCTAACTTAGAAGCGCTACGCCACCGGTACCCCATCACGCCACCAACTAAGCACGATGGGCACCCCATATCTAGGCTATTTTGTTCAGTATTTCAAGACAATCACTGTGGATAGAGTTGTACCTATATCCCACAAGTTCGTCCTCTAATTTATATGATACATACATTAGAGAAGAAACAAGACGATCTCCTCAAACGATATAGAAAGTATATCATCCCCAGACTAGCAACCTCACACCCACATTGGCGTGATGGGAAAACTAGGATGGCACACCAACCAAGCATGACCCAGGTACAACCTAGGATAACATGTGGACTATGCGACCTGATTGGCCACCGGGTTAATCAATGCAAAGAACTGAAGCACCTCGCAAACAATTTTCGCACAGTCTCTTCTCTCCCACATAAACTTCTCTCTAACCAAGAGAAAATCATGCATACTTATTGTCGGATTTGTTCACACTTTCATCATACAATTAAATGTGAGCATCTCCCCAAGCTAAGAGCAACAAGAGTAGCATTAAGTCTACACTCCCTAAAATATCTAGACACACCCAAGCCAAAGACATGGAAATGGAAGCAGAAGACATCGTCTTCTACCACAGATCCTTTCCAAGTGTCCACATATAGGGCGAAGAGTAGCGTTTATTCCCACACAATCTACTTAGTTGGCACAGTGGTACCATACACCATCTGCACTAGCCATAACCACAAACCAGATGCATGCCCACTAATGGAAACATTCAGGCATCTCTGCACTCGGCACAATTTCCACTAGTAGGAAATTGATCATCCTAATAGGGGACCCAACCTTGCACTCTCGCAAGCTTCCATCACGGAGATTCTCCCCCCACCAAACGTCGACGACACGATACACCACATACAATTCTTATCATCATGTATTGGAACTATTACTTGAGTGTCTGCTCATATGCCATAGGTGTCGATTTAGCGGCAACTACGAGAGTAGCTATACCTATGAAAGTGCAGAACCAATATTTCTACACTCTGTCGATCTGGTCTGGTTCCACCACATCAACGATGGAATCCTTCTCGTGTCTATCAAATAGCTCCAGGCAGATTGAACCTCTTCGGCATAGCCTTGCACAAGATCAATCACCCTTAGGGTCCCTATTTCATTCAGATGAGGACATCCCCTAGAAGCCATGATAGAGTCGGATTATCCATGGGATGTAATGCATCACTGTTCTCTTTTTCTCCTCAAGAAAACGTTCAATCCCGATAAGAAAAAAGAACAACAGATCTATGCGATTGAATCAAAATATTTCCTCCCATCAAGGAAAGTCGATTGGTTCAAGAATCATATCCCAGCGCTTGATGCGTTTGAGGAAGGAAATATGTCAAACATCTCACCCACCGTCAAGGTGAACATATCCCAAAATCTTGGAAAGGTCAAAGAAATCTCTCTAGGGGCAGCATGCTCTCCAGAAGAAATAAACTCTTATACCCAATTGCTACAAGAGTATAGATATATCTTCATGTGGGACTACTCAGAAATTCCTGGGCTTAGTCCCACTATCGTATAGCACCATATTGACACTTGGCCTGACATACCTCCAGTACGCTAGAAACAACGTCAACTGCACCCATCAAAGGCAGAAGAAATAAAACTTGAAATCGATAAGCTTCACAAAGCTGGGTTTTTCTACCCCATTTCTTACACATCTTGGGTTTCCAACTCTGTTCCTGTCATGAAAAAACATGGCACAATATGTGTTTGCAACGATTTTTGAGATTTGAACAAAGCATGTCCCAAGGACAATTATCCCACCCCGTTCATCGACCAGGTCATCCATGCTTGTGCAGGTCACAAGGCTCTCTCCTTTATGGATGGATTCTCTAGGTACAACCAAATTCAAGTCCCCATACATATTGGTACAAAACCGTGTTCACCACCCCCTGGAGCACATTCGTATACAAGGTAATGCCATTTTGCCTAAAAATGCTGGAGCCACCTTCCATAGGGCCATGAACTATATATTTCATGACTTCGCACACCTTATCCTCGCCTACTTGGACGACTTGACCGTCCACTCCAAGAAGCGCTCAGACCATCTTGAGGATCTGTGACTGGTATTCCAACGATGCCGATAAGAGAACTTATGCTTGAAACCCCTCAAGTGTGTCTTCTACATCACAGCAGGAAGACTCTTAGGTTTTATCGTGTCCCAAAAAGGGATTCGCGTGGACCCCCTCAAGGTCCAAGCCATCAAAGAGGTACCTCCACCTTGAACCTTCATGCAACTACAAAGCTTGCAGGGAAAGGCCAATTTTATGAGATTCTTCATCCTAGATTATGCCACTTGCGCTCAAGGGTTCTTGCACCTCCTTCTCCAGTACATCCCATTCAAATGGGATGATCATGCCCAACAAGCGTTCGATGCGCTGAAAGAAGCATTGTCTTCATCACCACTCATCAGTCCCCCAGGCTATGACAAAGATTACAGCCTGTATCTATCAGCTTCCGAGACCACCTTGGGTGGGGTATTGATTCAGGAAGGCCTAGATGGGGAGGAGCATGTAATATATTACGTCAGTAACACCTTAGCAGCCCCAAAATTAAGATATGAACCCGAAGCAAATACTGCCCTAGCGCTAATATATGTAGTCCAAAATCTTTTCCACTACATCATCTTAAGGACCACTACGGTCATCGCGGATATTAATCCCATCAAATATCTGCTCACGCGTCGCCTAATGAACCATAAGTACGCCCGCTGGATAGTCATTCTCTAAGAATACGACTTACAGTTTCGCTCCCCTAAAAACAAAAAGGCACTTATATTAGTAGAGTTCATTACGGACCTCCCAAGAAATACCAAGGGATCAACAGTAAATGATTCGCTACCAGACGAACATCTCTTCTTCGTAGTAATCGATGACCCTTGGTACATAGATATTCTCCTCTTCTTACAAACCCAAAAGTTTAGACCTCATCTCACTCAAGATGACCGTCGAAGCATTCGCCATCAGGTCCCCCGATACCTCCTCATGAGAGATGTTTTGTACCGATGGGGCATCGACACCATTTTACGTCGATGCCTCACTCACGACCAAGCGGAACAAGCCCTTAACGACTGCCACGGACGAATTTGCAGCGGCCACCTCTTGGGGATGGTCACTAGCCAAAAATTCCTATGGGTAGGATATTTCTGGCCTTCCCTGTTTCGCGATTGCATTACAATAGGCAAGAGATGCGAGTAGTGCCAGCACTTCGCTCATAAAGAAAGAGCCCCTCCCACTCCTATGCACCCTGTCATCGTCATCGACCCCTTTTTTAAATGGGGAATTGGCTTTATGACATGCAACCCCGCATCATCCGAAAATCATAAATACATCATAGTGGCTGTCGATTATTTCACAAGTGGGTGGAAGCCATGCCCACATATGAAAACACTGCAGAAACCACCGCTCGATTTCTATTTAACCAAGTGATTGCCCGTTTCGACGTTCCCAAGGAGTTAGTCTCCGACCATGGGAAACACTTCGAGAATGAAGTTTTCCAGGATCTATCTCACCACCTCGAATTCACCCACGAATTTACGTCACCATACTACACCCAATCCAACGGATAGGTAGAAGTTGTGAACAAAGTCCTCAAAACTATGTTACAACACATGGTTAATAAAATTAAACCAACTGGCACCATATAATTTTCTCTGCCCCGTGGGAATACAGAATGACCATGAAAACATCCACTGGTTTCACTCCCTTCCACTTGGTATACGGGGTATAAGCCGTGATTCCCATAAAACGCAAGATCCCGAATTTACATGCCACCATCAAAATCCTCGATGATACCTAGCCCCTAGAATAACGTCTAGTACAACTAGAGCTCGTCGACAAAAGCTGACGACAATCGCTGCAACACAACGAGGCCCATAAGAAATGGGTAAAATCATCATTCAACTGCCACATCAACCCTCGCACATTCACAGAAGGAGAACTAGTCCTCTGCTATGATGTCGCAAAAGAAGCCCTAGGGCCAGGAAAGTTTGAAACCTTATGGAAAGGACCCTACATCATAAAACATTTCCTCCTCAAGGGGGCATACATCTTGACTGAACCGGAAGGGACATGCCTCAGCAACCCCGTCAACGACCTTTACCTCAAGAAATTCTACCCATAAGGACCAAGGAGGCCCTACCCTAGAGTCAATGTACACAAACCCAACCACTGTAATTTTTTTACCAAAAGACTTGTTACAAAGTGTGCTCGAGTATCACAATCGATTACCAACCCGACTCTTACTTCGGATTTTCTGATGGAGCATCGCAATGGTCCCAAATTTTAGCAGCAGTCGCCTAGGTCATTTATCACCCTGATCGATCAACACTCTGCACCAATGCTGTGTGCATTGGTTCAGCAACAAACAATTAGGCAGAATATGACGCCATTATCGGACTTATGTGCGATGCCCTCCATCAGGGCATACGCCATATGCATATCTACCTTGATTCCCAGTTAGTAGTGTCGCAATTAAACCAAACATTTGAGACAAGAGACCCACATCTGTTTAGAAAATACTTGTGTGCAAAAATATTAAGTAGACAATTTGACTACATTACATTCACACATGTACCAAGGATTCAAAACCAAATGGATAATACCATAGCTAAAAATATTCTAAATTGGAATGCATCTTGGATAAACCATCATACATAAAAAACAAAAACATAGAAAAAATAGATATCCATAACATAATCCATAAGCAGAAACAGGGAACACACCATGTAGAGCCGCAAAAAATATCTCTCACATATATATACCAAAAATATATGTGTCTGAGTACAAAAAATATATTTTACCCATCGGTCAACCCAAAAATATATAAAAGTCGACAAAAATAGGGGAAGCATCCTCATAATGGGTGCTTTCCCCATGTACAAAAAATACTTTAGGGTGGTGCTCCACGAGGTGGGGCACCTGGACCCACTTATGCTCCTGGTACCACTACTGGGGTCGTCGTCAATACCGAGATCGCTACCCAACGTAAAACTTGTCGATAGCCCCTCTCTCGGGCCATCAAGGTCTCCATCCATACATCCTCGAGGTCATCCAAAAAGCCTTGAGTAGGCATCCCCTGGGTCAAGCGGTCCACTCGATCCCAGGCATCCTCTAGAACTGCCACCCGCTTGGTCAGCTCAACAACACGAGCCTCTGCCGCATCACCATGAGCTCGCTTAGCAGCAGTCTCGGCGACAGCCAAGCTGATACCTTCCCCCGAAGAGCCAGTCTCACCACTCGGTCCTCCACCTAAAGGCTAGGTAGGAGCTCCTCCCTGCCCCCCGAGAGCTCCTCGAGGTTGTCGAATTGGATGGTGCCCAACCAGCCAAGTCATAGGACGACCGACCTCACCAACATCTGCAAGAGTAACCAAAACTATTTCAGTGACATAATAATACACATATAAACATAAATACTCAAAGAAATGCAGAAAACACAAAAACGTACCTGTTGGCCCCCAAGGGTATCCTGTAGGAAGACCCATCTCTGGATCTCCCCGGAATTCCATCCATGCATAAGGGAATGGTAGGAACATCTAAGGGTTGGCCTCAAACCAAGCCTTATTGGTGGCGTTCCAGTAATGCCCCACCCTACCACTACCTCCTCGAGGCAGCACGAGAGCCCACCTCCTCATGTGAGGCTCCTATGTCCCCCCAACAAGCACTTCCACCACAGGTCTTAGCAGTACCACCCCCTCGTACATAATGCTGCATAAAATGTTGGCATAGGTAAACAACTTCGATCCATCCTGGACCTTCGAAAGCTGTGCCAACATCCCGTTGTAACAAAAACAGGCAAAGTAAAAAAAGTGCCCGGCCCTCAGCCAATGCTAGACACCGATCTGTGGACCCGATGCCTGATGAGGAGAAAACGACCCTTCAAACCGCACAATGGCCACTCAATCACACTGCTCGGCCAAATCTGTCATTGTAGGAATGGCTATTCACCCCTCGGTAAGGGGTGCCCCGCCGCAACTACGCGCCTGAAACCGATCAAGATCCACCCTCCCAGAGGGAAGTGGGTATCGAAGCACCTCACCCTAAGGAAGCATCCCGGTCACTAAGTAGATACCTGTCTTAGGAAAAATAGTGAGGTGACACCCACGTAGCACCATCACCTTGCGCTGCCTATTCCAACACTGATTAGGTAGGGCAAAAGTCAATCCTGTGACCGGAGAAGGTCATTCTCCAAAAATTTCAGGAGACCCCATCGTGCCAACACGTAGCATTGGAAGCTATGGCAGTATGGAGCTCGGGCCAATCCCTCTCCCTCCACAGCTTCCTGTCATCACAATAGGATCACATCAATAGCATGAAAAACACCAAAAATAGACAAAATTTCCAAAAAAAATTGACACAAATTGCCTCGGCTTTCCGCGCGCTTGTTACTCAGACTGGCACGAGGAAGGCGCACCTGTTCTCCTCACATGCAAGTAAAAGGCACGCCCAAAGCATGGATAGGCACGCAAAAACTTCCTCTTGCATGCAAAAGGCTCGCTAGTACCCTGATCGCCCGCGCGGTCAAGGGAAAAACTGGTTAAAAATCTGTACAAACCAATATTGTACAGACCCCGGCACTCACAGACTGAAAAAATTAAAATTCAGGACATCATGAAGTTTACCTAGCCAAAAGATCACTAATCCCGGGTACTCAGGCTGACCACAACGACAAGAACTACTTTGCAAAAGCCTCTAACCTCTCAATACTCAATAGACACCAATGAACTGAATTGAGCCATATTTGCCTATATGTTTCCCTTTTTAGAAAATTTGGAGGACCATAATGAGAGCTCAGAAGGCCCAATCACCGGACTGAAAGCAACACTGTGATCAGCGCCCCATAACTCCTAAGGGAAAATTCCCACACATTCGCACCCTCGAAAAAATAAATTTTCAGTGCCAACAAGTATGCCCTCTCTTATCTTATTTTTTAAGCACATGTCTTTCAAATAAATATTTGAACAAAGAAGATGCTTTCATTTGGGGTATTTGTTTTTGTAGGTAGTATGCAAACCATCTGCAGCTCCATCCACTGAAAGTTGCAGAGTAGGCATCATCCTACCCCCAGCATGACAGAGTCCCAGAAAAAATCTGCATATCCTGACATCATTTCTCCATCAGAAATTCACCATAGGTTCCAAACACCTGACCATGTTTATCATCACCCCGCCTTGCATGTGATAAGCATCCTCGTTGGTTGGTAGAGCCTCCCCTCCGTGGCGCTTGTCACCCAAAGTAGACCATATATCACAACAACAGTGATGTCATGACCATACCACTATAGTCCGGGAAGCACCTCAGCCCCATTCACTCGCCACGCATCAGGTCAAGTTTGGCCATATCAAAATAAAACCCCTTTCCTGGACGACCAGGTTGTGCAAGCATATCAAAAATGCACTACTGCGCCTCCAATTTGGCCTACCATACCTCCATCAGCATAACCCATCTACGATATTTTTTCATCCGCTTCATCAACCTCACACATGAGACCAACCAATGGGGCCCCCACCCTCAGCAAAAAACCTTCCTCACATCATCAGTGAGAGAATTTTTTTTTGTTTTGGGGCACCCGTCTTTGTGTTTTGTACAAACCAAACCCCATTATTTTATTCTTTTGGTAAGTGTACAAAGATCACAAACGATGCACTACATCCCCCACCCACCCATTTTTTCTCCCATGGCAGCAGTCCCTTGTCACCCTTGGTCGGAGTATCACACCCTCACACAAAATCCACCATGACATTCATAACCGGTTCATACCCACCCTGGAAGTCCTATCGACTACAGGGATTTCCCCTTCAGAAATAGTTATGACTGTCACCAAGCTATTTTTCATACTGCAACCTTGGGCCACTGAATCCCCATCATCAGTTTTTAGTCACCCCTTGCCAACATTCCTATGTTAAACCCATCACATTCAGGAACCTGATCCTCCGTATTAGTGACCCCCTCGTTCGGTTGAGCTTCCTTTTTGTTGACTTCAACACCTCTTTTCCAAAAAGGAAGCGGTACCTTGGATCACCCCTGTCCATAAAAGGGACATCCTCGGGTGGCACTGGGAGACACATCCGTCTAGTCAACTTAGTGTTCCTAAATTGATATCATAAATTGTCAACCAAGGCTAGTAAAATGTTGAAGTGAAGTGCACTATATGTGCCTAGGTATCTTCTTCCTACTTCGTTGTGCTTAGTGTTTTTCTAGTGTTTTTGGTTTTGTGTTTTTATGCTAAGGGGGAAACTAAATTACTAACAAAGAGAAGTTACTGATCACACTAAAACAGAATAAAATCTACTCTAAACTATGAATGGTATCAAGAACAGAGAATGCTAATCCATAGATTGTAAATATGCTAAGAAAAGTAACTCATAACATTAAACTTAGTCCAATTCATTTCATTAGAGATATGTTGGAACAAACTGAGAAAATGATTAGTTTTGATGTAATGAGGTTCTCTTAGTAAACAACAACTTAAAACGTCACAGAGAAATCTTATTCGTTGTTAGAAATCTGTTGGAACATTTTAAGAAAAATATCATCTGTAACATAGTAAAGAATCCTATGCTAAAATAACTTATGACACTAGAATTAACTCATTCTGCAACTCACAATGTTACTATTAAGTCTCGTTCAAGGATTAGAGATTTCTTGGAACAACTTGGGAAAAATACTGTTTGTAACATCATGAGAATCTCTTACATAATTGCAGAACAGTCAATAACTCAAAATAATATAACTAATTCTCGTTCATATAATAGTGATGTGTTAGAAGAGTTTGAGAACAAGAGTAGCTTATAAAATAATGAGGATCTTCTAAATCTAACTAACAGGACTGAAATGCAATTAACAGAACTAAAATGCAATTAACTCAAAGTACTACAGTTAGATCTCATTCACGTATTAGTGATGTATTGGAATAGCTTATGAGAACAAGATTGACTGTAATATTCGATGTAAGTAAATGACATAAAACATGATGCAAGAGGATAAACTCAGAAAACTGCCTAAGTTAAGAACAAAACAGAGTTAAAGGTTACTTATCTAGAAAATATGCAAAGGCCTTTTCAGATAGTAGGGGCCCTCTACCATCAGATTGGCACACGAATCCTTAACTCCTTAAAGTTGCTTCAGATCATGCATCAAAGTTATACTTCTTTCATTAGAAGAAAACGCTCAGAAACAGAGTATCACAGTCTTTGAAAACTAAAAACAAAACATCAACTAAGTGTTTCTCGGTTCACCGAGTTATTTTTATAAGCAACTACATAACTGACATTGAGTAGAAATAGGCATAGGTGTCTTTTATAATCAAAATCAAACTAAAACTCCTGTTGAGGACTCGTATTTTGCTGAAGACACCTCAAGAGTCCTTATCCTTATAGAAGTCTGCTTCTTGGTTTTGGCTTTGTCCACGTGCATAACCACTGCCAGATTTTTGCTCAACCCTCGTGGAGGACAAGGAATGATGCAGGAGAGTTTTGGAGTCTAACCATATACGTCTTTCACTCATATGACACCTGTAACCTGTTTAAACACAAAGATGGCTATAGAACATACAACTAGCTACAGAATGACTGCATTCTATAGCTAAGTTTGCTCAGAAACCACTACGACAAGAAAACCACAAAAGTATAATAAGTCAGTCATTGCATGTATTCTTAAAGTGATTTTAATCATTCTTATTGATCTTTTAGGCCTATAAATTATAAAGGATAAATGGAATGAAGTGGATTTTAGTGAAAAGAAAAGACATTTTTAGGGCTCAACAACATCATTTCCCACATATGTCATCGATCCTCCTGACATTCGACTACAACATAATCTTTCATGCCAAGATGGTATTGTACCTTACAACCATTGCCACTTTGATCAAATTTGTCGAAGACCCGTGCCTCTATAAGCGCCTCTTTTAGCAATGGTTACACGAGAAGGGCCCAGCCAACGCCTATGCGTACCATGTGCATTTGTATGCCATACCAAGTTTACGCATATGGGTACCACATTATACCTATTGTCAAAGAAAAAATGTCCCGGAGGGCGTCAACAGTCATTGTCATCAACCAACATACCACTACCTTACTAGTGACAGAGACAGAATATTTATCTGTCAGATAGATTTGTTTAACTAGTCAAAGCATCACGAGCATGGGACATGCCTGCCTTGTATAAAATTTGTATATATTGTATTATACCATTGCTTGCAGGGATCCTGCAGGACATGGTCGCTCTTCGAACCGGTGTAGGGTGTCTCCAACTCCGAGCTACACGCAGGTCTCTCTCTCTCTAAAAACAGTACACAGAAAAGAAACTATAATGTATTTCGGCTATACAGTTCTTCCTAGACCTCACACATTAGGGGGAAACTGTTATCACTGGAAAAGAGGACAAGAAAAGATGACATTATTTAATGTCATGTAGAAGGATTTACAGGGCTGAGAGACATTGGATAATCTGAAGTATTTAAGAAATCTCTAAGGTTTGAAGGGAAAAATAAAATTGCACACAGAAAGAACCAGTCAAATGCGCCTTTGTGCGCAAAATTCTTCGATAAGCGTGCCTTTGTGCGGATTTTCCTCAAAAAGCTACGCGGTCCTGAGAGTGGCGGGAATCATTTTCCGGGACCACAAGGCACACTCCAGGACATTGATCCCACACTTGAGGCCGCCTAAGGACAGCTGCCCAAGCCTCCTTAGGACCTTAAAGGAGCACACAATGGAATAAATGTGGCACACTATGGAATCACCCTCCTCTCTTGGATCACCATCCACAATGTACCAAGAGAGGGAAGGAGGATTTGAATTTTGATATAAAAGGCTACCAAGAGATGAAAAATATGAGAGCACATTGTTATGCTAGCAAGAATTTCCCCAAGCAATATCAATAGTGTGTGATCCGGAGCACAGATAGAGGGGACTCAGTTGTTGGCCATCTAACAACTCTAGTCCACCATAGTAGAGAGAGGGAGACTTTGCGCCAAGACAGCTCGGAAGTAAAGAAATCCTTGAATCAGGACTTGGAGCTCCATAGTTCCAAGGGCCCCTTGGCAAGTGGGTTAAAGTTTCATCCTCATTTCCTACCAGCACTCAATAAGAGGGGACGTAAGCGCCGCCGTTTGGATTACTGAAGTTGTTTGACTCTATTTAGAGCTTTTGTTTTATTTGTTTTAGTTTAGTTTTTATGTTTGAATATGCATGCTATTTGTCTATCCAGAATGTTTATGTTTCAGCATGTTCCACTAACTTGCTTGACTCCATCTATTTTCTTCCTATGACCAATAACTTAAGAGGGAAAAACCACCCCTCTTAAGCAAGTGTGATTTGGTACATTCGTGCGCCAAACACACAAACACACATAATAATATCATGTGATTAATCGAATGTTCAAATAACATATAGACGACATAATAGACACCAAACACTCGAACACCAATAGGGAACATAATCAACCATTCAAACACCAAGCATACGACATAAGAAAACTCATACCTTAATGTATATCGGGGGAGGCCATCTTGTCTTCACAATCAATCTAGATTAGAACGATATAACTTCAAACCATATTAACTCAAACATAAATAAGATCATGATATCCATAACAGTAAGTAGCTAACATGTTCACATCATAAACTAATAAACAATTATTATTCATGCATAACAATCACATATGCTCAGTAAATCTAGATTAGTATGACACAATATCACAAATATATCAACTCGTACTTGAATATCATAACCATAACCATCTACACGGGCCAATCCAAATTAGCATGATACATATGACATCAAGATCTTAGATGCAATGAACTTAATCATCATATGTATAACAGCAACGTATATATTAACAAGGCTCTACCACTCATGGCTATCCAACACATGCATATAATTACATTGATCAACTAGCATTTATCATTCATGTAACCATAATAACAATAAAATAACAACCATGTACATAAACCTAATGCTCATAACAATCATTAACCAACATAATTTCTTGCCCAACATACCAACCTGTGTGATGATCTACTCTTACCCCAAGGTCCAGTGCTGTAACCTCGAATTGAGAATCTGCATTTCCTGCTCTATCTTAGCCAACACATCAGCATCATATAATACAAATAACATCATCATGACATAAAATACATGCAATTAATTCATGCATTACAACCTTAAGCATGAAAATGCATGCATAGCGACATGCATCTAGCCCATTCAGTCCAAGTATTGGACCATGCTATAATACCACCCTATAACGGGTCTCCTCCCACATTCACCCACTTTCATCGGATTTCCTGGGGTAAACATGAGCCGAGGGTTACTATGATAAGACTCAACCTCCTATACGACCTTAAGGAAATGGAGTCGACAACCTAAGACCTTACTGACTTCCCTCAGGTGCCACATGACCTCTAGGAGAAACTCAACCCCTCCAGGTGTCAAAACCTTGAGATAAATCTCTTTTTCCCTGACTTAGAGCCCTAGTCGCTCCATCAGGCCTACTTCCCAGTGACTATGGACTTTTCTTCTTAGTTCTATGCCAACGACTCCGAATTTTGAGCCACTTTTTCAGGGCTGGGACTCAAGCCTCTGTCCAGAACTCAATGAAACTTTCAGAAATGACAAATGACATAAATACAATGCTCGTAAACCAAAATTGAAACCAGGAATTGACCTAAACTTCCCCAACCAGGACTGACATTCTGTTAAACATTTAGTAATATATGCAACCTACAGGTGATGAATGCAAGTCTGAACATAAGGAGTTGAAAACTTATATGAGGTTTAAAAAGAACGATCATTTCCTTCTCACATTAGCTGTCATAACATCAATTAGGTCTTGATTCATTATTAATTTAGTTACAAGTAAAAACATGCATAGAGCCATGATTGAGATCTGTCATATAACCATGCTTATAACCAACATATAACCACATAAATAACAATGAAAGACCAGCCACTAAAGGCACATAATAACAAGTACATTTCCTTAACAAAAGCAAGAGAAACTTAGCTCTTATTATACATAGGCAAAAGCCAACTAGGTTCGGGACTACCACGTACCACCTGACCATAGATTGGCTTAACCAAATCTTTCTTTTAGCCAATCACACCCATGCCATATTCCAAGCATGAATGTGGGATCTCATGGGATAAACCAATCCAAACACAACCAAGGAAATCCATAGGTTAAACCACCTCCACCCTCACCCTACCATGACCTTACCTAAACCGGTGTTGAGGTCAGAAAACCGAACCGAGCTTGGATGCCTCAGAATTTACTCTCTAATACCTCGAGGAGTTTTCCTGTCTCCACCGTCAAGATTTACCGTGTATCCCACCATTACCGGTCAAGGGATTCCTAGGCCTTTGGGAATTTTAGTGAGACCACCTCACCCGGATCCAAAATCTTTTGGAAATCCAAAAATCAAACCAAGAAAATTCCCATCACACCATTGCTATCCAAACATGGAAAGGCTAGGCTAAAATCCACTTTCAAACTCGACAAAACCCATGCCAGTGACAACAAAAGATCCAAAATAGCAACATGAAAATACCATGCATGTCAAAACCAACTAGGAGATCATACATGCAACCTGTTACCTGCAAGTATTCCCGTTGAAGTTGTTGGATCCATCTTTTCCTTGCTTGATCCTTTCTTTCCTTTGCTTTCCTTTCCTTAATTGTCCTTCCTTTTATTGCTTTCTTTATTTCTTTCTCCTCTTGGTGCTCTTCTCGTCTCTGAGACTAATTCCAAAATTGAACTGACAAAAGGCTACCAACTAATGCTCTGAGGTATTTTTAATTATGAGGCCTCTAATTTCTTGAATTTTCCCTTATTTTCCTTCATTTTCCTCCTCACATGCAACCTATGACCTTTCACCTTCCTTTTCTCCTAAGTTCCTTTATTTTCATAAACAAATTCCAAAAATACTCTTTTACCTTTCCAAAGCCTTAGCCATTTCCTTTTCCAATTTCCCATTAGCCACAAAACACAACAAATGATAACCACTAGGATATTTTGCCCAACATTAAACTTGGAATAAATGTCCCTTAACCATTGATCTAAAACGACTGTATTAGTTTGCTGTGCTAAGTGTCTTTTTAGTTACAAAACATGTACATATTTGTCTCCATTTGTTTGCTTAAGGATTGAGGAATTTAACCATGAAACATAGATCAAATTATGAATTTTAAGCATGTAAATAAACCTAAATAACATTGAAAAATAGTGTATAACAAAGAAATAAGACCACACATAAGATTTACACAGCAGGAATGATGAAGGAGTTCACCCCTCCTAGGCTACATCTGCTAGTCCAGGTCCCAATGGCATGTCCATCTTTCATTATGCTAAATTTTTTGCAAATACATGTGTTTACAAGCCTCCAATGGTTGTTTTCTCTGCACCAATGGCTCCAGAATGATCCAATTAGTTTAGGTAGACTCTTGTTTCACCCAAATTCATCGAAAATTGACCTTGCTGGGATTTTTCCCAATGTCTCCTATAAAACCTCCACTAAAAATGGAGGACTGCAGTTAACTGCAATTAAAAATGGAAAAAATGTCAAAAATTGGTGGGCGCACTAAAAATCCCGCCATCTGACTAATAGTCGCATTTAATTTTATGGTTAAGGGGTAGGGGGTGGCCACATGCCGACCCCCAAACCCTGTGGTTAGGCCAACCACCAAGCCCAACCGTCGGTTTAAGTCGTGGATTGCACATGTGATAAGGTTTGAAATGTTAAGGCCACTAGAGTTAACAGTTAATATAGCCATCGACATTGCAAAAAATGTCGCGGTTGTAATATGTGACATGTGACCAATGTAAACGGGGACGTCGGCAATCCCCCCCACCATTTAACAATTTTTGAAAAATTGCCCCTAAGGGGAAAGCAACACATGGTAGCCCAGATGGTAAGGAGTCTTGTGCGTGCACTTGGAGGTCGCAGGGTCGAACCCCCCAAACCTCAACCAAAATTTTGGTCAAACAAATAGGAGACACATGGCAGCCTCAGGGCTGGCCATGTGTCACCCAACAATTGGTTCAAAATCATCAACGTACAACCACATCCATGAGAATGACGCAGATGAACCCGCAAAACCCAAAATCACAATTTTCCGATGCATATAGGTGGTATCTCGCAAATGTCCAAACAGCTTCTTCAATACCTGGCAAATTTTCATACCATCTATCATTCGCGGAAGCTTTACAAACATGATTCAATCTTCACATTAACATCACCAATAACATTTGGCCTGCACACAATTACGTGTCTTCGATTCTTCATTTCAGTCGAACCAAAGTACCAAATCTGTTTATGCGCCTTTTCCCTTTCAGCATACCAAACTGGATCAACGCATCATGCATCCCTTTGATTTGGTTAAATTTCGTTCTTCCAATCCCAATCTAAATGCGCCCTTTGTTGTTCCTCGCATCCTTCAAGACTTATATTTTTTATTGTGATATAAATCGAAGTCTTCCATTCAATTCTAAAATGTTGTACGCCGGTTCATCCTCCAGGTTCAACGCAATTCATTCCTTTGAACCACAGCGTTTTTTTAACATCGATCACACAGAGTTAACTAAAGCTCTGCGTCCTGGTCTTCAGATTTATCCTCCAAACTCAACGCAGCAACCGATCGATAGCTTATTACATACACATCGATTTCTTCAAACTGACAATCGACTCACATGATTTCTCAGGAATTGAATTCAGTCTTTGACAGATTTTCTCAACCATTAACTATTCAACTGCATTCAACGCTTTTGCCGAAGTCTTTCACCTTATTCAATGTTGTTAAACAATCTCGCACATTTAACTCATACCAATCAACGTTTAACAAAATATAATAATATGAAATCGCTCTCAATCTGACAGTGTTGAACGCCTTATCGAACAAAATGATTTATGTGTATCTCTGCTCCACAGATCTGATCGATCCTACAGCTCACATCAATTCGTAGGTCAGCAATTCAAATGTATCACCAGCTGTCGACAGGTTTGACAATTCCAATGCGATGTCCCTATAACTTCACAACTTCATATACGCTCCACTTTCATCTGCGCTGATGTGATATTAATCGACGATTGCAAATCGTTGTATTTAATATCACCACCAACATTTGGCAGCTTCCAAACTCCAATGCGAAGTTTTCGAATCCGATTTAATTTTCAACCTGTTTATAACACTTCGCCTCTGGGGATTATGGCTATATGGTGTGACATGAAAATCTCACCCCGCTCCGATGCAATAATTTACACACAAACCCGATCACTCATGAAATCAAACAATATATCCTTTAATTCCGTTCCAGGATTTCGATAAGGATTTACTTCACAATTTCTCTGTGTTCATGACTTTCCCAACTCACACAATTCGACAGCGCCAGGCTTGCAATAAACACAGAAATATTACAGATTAAATAAAAATCCAAGTCGTAACGACTTCAACCACTGTACAAAGAAAAGCAACACATCTAGCTTTACGGCTCATCATACATTGATACGCACAACATCAGTTTTATTCATGGCATATAAAAGAACAGGTCTCGGCCTTAAGCCACTTACATATGAAAATAATCTTTGTTACACATATAATACAGTTCACACATTCAATCTAAATTCTCACACCACTCCAAGCCACACACACTCCCAAATCTGAGCTTTCACTCCCCTCTAAAACCTCTCCAATCTTTCGCCCTTATCAACATCTTTATTGTTAACTAATTTTTCTAACAATGCAATCTTCTATTTCTAGAAATCGAACAGAAATCTGCTATTTCGTAGCTTCTCAACACACCTATACAAACAATCTTATCACTAATCTAAAATAAGACAATTCTCACTTATTACAATAACAAATTATTTGAAAAGTTTATCCTCCTCAGTAAAATCGAATTCGACCAAACAGCCAATGAATTTCGCTGTGTTTAGCCACAACATGCGACCATTCCATCACATTTCTAGCTAGGTCTAGATGCTCCTGCATCAGACTCCCAAAGTTTAAATTAACCATGATCTCCTGATCATGCACTTCTGTCTGTGTCCTCCTGGATCCCAGACTTGGTTTGATAGTCTATCCTTGGTTAATGCCGTTGTTATTTGTCCCTCAAGTCTCCATCCTTTATGCTGTAATGCCCCATTTGCTATGCTCTCACTATCTGCTGTTGTCCTTTTCACATATTTCACTGTTGTTTTGTTCATTCTAATTCGCAGTTTTCCATTCGCTTCACCTGTACCATTTCTTCCAGCCAATATTCCTTTCTTCTTCTGTCCTGTATTTGTTTTACTAGAATGCTGTAGTATGAGTTTCCACAACTCATCCAATTCTTTGTCCATTTCACTTCTCATGTGTTGAATACTATTCTCTTGCAACTGATTGTGTTCTTGAATTAGAACATCATAATCTCTGTGCCAATAACCTTCCATATACATTTCTGAAATGTACAAATGCCTTCTCCATTGATTCTTTGCAATAATCCCAGGTCCTTCTTCTGGTTTCTCATTCATGACTTCATCATTCCTTACTTCAAATTCCAGCATACCTGTATCTCCACAAATTTCTTGAAAACTCAACGTTTTTCTTGCTTGTTTAGCTACTTGGAATATTTATTCCTCCAGTAACTTCATTTCTGCACTCTTAAGGATTATGGCATTATACTTGTCTACCCCTGAAATGTCACTTCCAGCCTTTTTTCCGTCAATAAATTTATGTGGTATAATAGTAATTTTGTTACTATTATTTCTTGTACTCATCTCTAGTTCAGAAGTTTCATACCATAAATTCACCACCATTTCCTCATTCTGCGGCTTTCTGATCTCACCCTCCATTAATCTGATATGTTCTTTAGAATTAACTTCTTGGTTCAGATTGACTTCACATTGCCTTTTTCCTGCATGTAAATCTTCATCAAAATTAATCAACTCAATAGACACAAATGCTTTACCTGGCTTTCTCATCAAAAGATTCGACTTATACCACAAATCTGCCATCTCATCTGGAAGTTCTCTCAAAAGTTCTGCACAGTCTTCACTAACTGCATTGTCCGCAATATTTGTCTTTAATCCTTCTTTACTCTGGCTTTCGTCAAGGTCAATGATCTTCAATGACTGCTCAATCTTTAATAGTTGTCCTCTTTTAGCTGCAGTTTTAAACAGTTGTCCAATATCTACATAATTTACTACAGTTATGTTTAACAGCTGCTTTTCCCTCTGCATCACATAATTATGTGAGTTTCCTTTACTTATGACAACACTAAATAGTTGCCTTACCTCAGTGTATCCTTTGATTTCAGTAATTCCTTTGCCATCCTCCCTTTGACTTATTCTTTGAATGTCATCTGAGTGGACATCTTCCTGCACTTGGTTATAACTTCCTTCCTTATTCTGCATATGACTATGAGTAGTCATCTCTTCATCTGTTAATACAACAGTCTTCAATAACTGTTTGTCTTTCCTCAAATCGATATGACCTGCAAACACACAACAACCTTCAGTTTTCAAAATACAATACCTTCCATTTTCTTTTGATGCTTCAAGCACCAATCCTCCATCATAATTCTTTTGGATTCCAGCGGATCCTTCTTGCGGTGACTTCAAATCAATATGAATTTGTTCAAGTTTCCTGAACTCATTTATCAGCTTGCCATTTAACCTCTGTTGCAATAGCTTCCACTTCACTCTTTTCTTCAGTCTCCATCTGTATCTTCGGTCTTCACTTATCTTTTCTTGTATTGTCAGACCAATTTCTGGTTCTTCATTCTGCTGCCAGCTTCCATATTTCTGCAATTTAATTCCTTCCTCAAATTCATTGTCATGTGGCTGATCATTCCTTCCAAATTTCTGGTTACTTCCATATTCATCTTGCTGAGTTAATATTTCTGTCTCTTTCATGCCTCTGAGGACATAACTCCTTTGTTGCTTCTGATCTTTCATCTCACCTTCAAATAATCACTGCTCAATTTCTTTGATTTCAGCATCATATTTATTAATGCTGTCTTCCACACCTTTTCCTCCATCAGGTTCTGTAAGCTTTGTTTCTCCTTTGGGTTCCTCGAGTAATATTTCCAAGAATTCTATCTCCTTGTGAAATCTCTCCAACAGATCATCACAATTTCCATTCTCAGCTTCCTTCTTTTCTTGGCAATCTTCCTGCGTTGACCTGCTTTCCACATTATCATATTGCAAGCATCTTTCATCAATTCCATTAAATAAATTCACTGTTTTACCTTCTTGTAGTCCCACCATGGAATTTTCATTAGACTTCTGGCCTATATCAACCTCATCTGACTGTTTCACACCAAACAGGATTTCATCTATAAACTCCTTCTATTTCAATAGATCAACGCCTTCTTCCTTTAAAAGGGATTCACCATCATACTTTACCTCAAGAGCTTCATTCCTGGTTGTGACAATTTCATCAGACTGTCCATCATCCTCTGCATATCCTGTAAACATACACAAACTATAAGAATCAAAATCACAAGGCTTCATTGCCTCATCTGCTTCCTTTGTCAATATATCTTCGAATTGTTCTAAACTCTACCAGTAGTCCATGAGATCTTCAGCTGACCTCTCATTATCCTCTTCCCCCAACATCTCACCCTGTTCTGGTCTGCAAATGGAAACTTCCAATTCTACCTTGCTTCTCTGAGTTTCTCTGATTCCTCTTGAGCACTCAATATCTGCTCAATCTTTCTCAATTCTTCTACTATCTCTAACTTCACTTGCTGATTTCTCCTTTCTCGTAGCCTTGGCCACTTTACTCTTTTCCTCATGGTCCAACCATTCTTCTGGTCTTTAACATTTCTCTGCAGCATCTTCATCAATATTCCAATCTGGAAATCTATCTCAGCTTTCTCTTTGTCAAATTCTTTTTGACTCATCCTCATGCCATTTGCTTTGGCATCTTCCCTTTTGCTGTGGCTTCTTTGTGAACTTCTGCTATGACTATCTGTAGTCATTTTCTGCTCCTCTCTTTCCATGAGCTCCTCGCACCTCTGCAACAAGCCTCTGCAACAGTAAGTCCTCCTTACTGCAATCTTACCTCACTAAGCTCTCCTCACTCAGTCTTTTGGTAAGCACGATCCCCTGTCTGGAATCTTCTCTTGAGCAACACCTTTGCTCCCTCTAGGCTTCTGCAATCTCTCACTCTCTCTTTCGAAGACACTTCAATTGTCCTCTCTGTCCAATCTCTTGTTGGATTCTTCAGGTTCACTGCCACTTATAAGGACTTTCCTTATTCTTCTTTTAAGAACACATCTTGTTCTTGTCTCACAGCTTCTCTTGATTTATATTGCTGCAATCTTCACTCTTTCTTATGCTGTCACCTGTGTTTTGAATGGATTTTCTCACTGCTGTAATCAGTTACTAAACTTCATTCAGAAAAACAAACTTATTCAATTTCAACAGAGCCAAGCTCTGATACCAAAAATGACGCAGCCGAACCCGCAAAACCCGTAACTGTTAATTCTTCTTCGATGCATATATAATGTATCTTAGTAATTTCCATTGTGCTTAGTAAATGTCCAAATTTAATCTTCAATACTCCGGCAAATTTTCATACCATCTATCATTCTGCTTTACAAACATGATTCAATCTTCACATTAACATTTGGCCTGGCACACAATTACGTGTCTTCGATTCTTCATTTCAGTCGAACCAAAGTACCAAATCTGTTTATGCGCCTTTTCCCTTTCAGCATACCAAACTGGATCAACGCATCATGCATCCCTTTGATTTGGTTAAATTTCGTTCTTCCAATCCCAATCTAAATGCGCCCTTTGTTGTTCCTCGCATCCTTCAAGACTTATATTTTTTATTGTGATATAAATCGAAGTCTTCCATTCAATTCTAAAATGTTGTACGCCGGTTCATCCTCCAGGTTCAACGCAATTCATTCCTTTGAACCACAGCGTTTTTTTAACATCGATCACACAGAGTTAACTAAAGCTCTGCGTCCTGGTCTTCAGATTTATCCTCCAAACTCAACGCAGCAACCGATCGATAGCTTATTACATACACATCGATTTCTTCAAACTGACAATCGACTCACATGATTTCTCAGGAATTGAATTCAGTCTTTGACAGATTTTCTCAACCATTAACTATTCAACTGCATTCAACGCTTTTGCCGAAGTCTTTCACCTTATTCAATGTTGTTAAACAATCTCGCACATTTAACTCATACCAATCAACGTTTAACAAAATATAATAATATGAAATCGCTCTCAATCTGACAGCGTTGAGCGCCTTATCGAACAAAAATAATCTATGGGTATCTCTGCTCCACAGATTTGATCGATCCTACAACTCGCATCAATTCGTAGGTCAGCAATTCAAATGTATCACCAGCTGTCGACAAGTTTGATAATTCCAATGCGATGTCCCTATAACTTCTCAACTCCGTCTGCGCTCCACTTTCATCTGCGCTGATGTGATATTAATTCCGCGATTGCAAATCGCCGTATTTAATATCACCAACAAGATTTGGCAAATTTTCCAAACTCCGATGCGAAATTTCCGCATCCCATTTAATTTTCAATATTTCACCCTTATCAACATCTTTATTGTTAACTAATTTTTCTAACAATGCAATCTTCTATTTCTAGAAATCGAACAGAAATCTGCTATTTCGTAGCTTCTCAACACACCTATACAAACAATCTTATCACTAATCTAAAATAAGACAATTCTCACTTATTACAATAACAAATTATTTGAAAAGTTTATCCTCCTCAGTAAAATCGAATTCGACCAAACAACCAATGAATTTCGCTATGTTTAGCCACAACATGCGACCATTCCATCACATTGTTGGCTAGGTCTAGATGCTCCCATCAATCGAACCGTAAGGTGCCACTCCTGAGAAATCCCGTAGGCTTGGGAAGAAGGAATATTCTCGTGAATATTCCACTTTTTTGCCGACCGTACACCTACATGCCGACCGAGCATCCTAGGTCAAACCTGTCACAATTTTAATTATTTGGGAAATTGAACAAAATGCGATATCTCCCTCATACGACATCAGTTTTTCGAACCGTTTGCGACGCCGAAATCAAAACGAAGAGATCTACCCGGTCGCTTAGGTTCAGTACAATTTGGAGCACTTTCGATTTTGATCAAAATTCATGAACCCTTGATCACACCTCCCCATTGGGGAGCTTTTGGACCCCAAACTCTCTCTGGATTACTGATTATGAAGATTAGGAGACTGTGTCCCCACTCTTCCAGTCTTTATCCATTGAAATTTTCCTAATTTCATCAATTGGAGCTTTTCATGAAAATACAAAATTTTCCTTGATTCTGACGACCATCTATTGCTATCTTTGACACCTTCATGCTCCATATTTTCTGAATTTGCAGAACATAAATCTAATTTTGCAAAAAACATATTATTTCTACCTTGATCAATAATCAAAGGAAACTTGGAATCTTTCTCACATTGCACTCTGTCATTATGGCAATTTTTAGCTACTTTTTCCTTGAACTTGTGTCGACTCTTGACCAAGTTTCTTCGCCATTGTAATGTGCCTCTTGGAAACCAGCAATGAATATTTGTGAAACCTGTGCCTTCTTTGCCAAGCTTCTTTTTCCTATCTTTGACCTTTGCAACCTCTTGCACTGACACCTTGTTTTCAACACCGTTCAACACCAATGTTGACTGCTACAATTGCTTGTCATCTTCTTTCAAAGACAACCTGTTATCAATCTGAAACAACTCATTACATATATCAACATTTGTTTGAAAAGTATGATTCAAAACATCTCTTTGTTTTATCATCATCAATGTCAAGTTTTGGCTTGCATTGACTAGCCTCTTCATTTTCCCTGCATTAACTGAAGAAGTATCCAGTTTCTTGCGATGAGCTCTCATAATATACTCCTTGCCGTCTTTGAATAAATGGTATTTGTTCTCATGGCGATGGAAGATCGCTTTCTTGCCATACAAGTAAGGACTTCCCAAAACCAAACCTGTTATGTTAAGCGGAACCATATCTAATTCAACTGTGTCAACAAAATGTGCAATAATTGCAAACCGCAATATACACTTCTTTGAAACCTGTAAATTTGTATCCTTACAAATCCAACCAAGTGGATATGGTTTTGGATGTGGAATGGTCTCAAGATTAAGTTTCTTAACCAAGTATTCAGAGATTAAGTTTGCTTGTGACCCACTGTCAAACAATGTGTCAATCTTGGTATGTTTGGATATGACCCTCACATGAAACAATTCAATTCTCTCTTCTTCGTTTGGAGCTTGTATGTGATAGTTTGATGTACGAGTACTGGGTTTAGTTTTAATTTCTTTCCCCTTCATGTTCTTCAGTCCCATGGCTGTAATTTTTGTTTCATCTCCTAAATCTGACCCTAAGTCTTCTTCAGCTATAGCAACAATTTTTCCTTTCTCTTTGGCTTTCAAGCTATCTGGTTTCAATTCTGGATGAAGTTTCCAACAATGGTCTTCATCATGGCCAGTTTTTGAATAGTTTTTTCAAAATTATTTTCCTTTCTCTTTCCTGATATTTGCATTCTTCTTTTTCTTCCATTTTTCTCATTCTCATCTATGTTTTGTTTTCCCCTCGCCTCCAAGTGTGTGGCTTATACACAAACTTCATTTAGACTTGTAGGGTTAAACATGAGGATAATATGTCTAAGGTAGCTATGTAAGCCTCCTATGTACTTGAGAAAAGTATCTCGGCTCTGCAAATATACCCCTAATAAGAGATTTCTTCTCCTAAATTCTTGGGTGTAAACTTGTACATTCTGTCCTTTCAATTGTTTTAAATTTTTCCAGTCCATTTGGATTTCTGTATGTGAGATAATGGATAAAATTGTTGTTTTATTGCAGAAATGAAATCATTCCATGATAGAATAATCTTACCATTCTTCTTAATCTCCTCCTTTGTCTTGGCTTCCCACCAAACAAGTGCTGCACCTTCCGTTCTCAATGAAGCTAATTGGATTTCGGTATCATCATCATGAAAGTTTTGGATTCTCAAATAGACCTCCAATTCCTAATCCAATTATCAAGATTTTTTGCATTGAATTCACCATCAAACATTGGAAATTCAGACTTAACATCAAGTTTTAGAAAATGACTTTTACCAGTGTTCTTTGACTTGTGTGGTTGATGTACTGAAGATGAAGTAGAGGATGATGATGATGATGAGGGTGAGGATAGTGACTTTCCACTGTCTCCATTTCCTCCATTGCCCTTCTTTGACTTATCTTCATCATTGTGACCTCCTGATGATCCTTGTCCTTCCCTGTGAAGTTTGGATCTTTCTCCTTATAATTTCTCATTCCTTTCTTGATAAAGGATTCTAACCATTTCAGTCAAGTCAATAATTATTTTGTACACTCTTTCTTCCTCTTTGGGATCCACTTCTTCATGGTTTTCTTCTTCCTCTAAAGGCATGCTTAATGCTAATTTTTCTTCTTTAGGAGGTGAAATAGGTGGTGGAGAATGTGGAAATCTCGCCCTCATCTGTTGTGGCTCACTTTGAGACCCTATTTCTTTGTGGCTCACTTTGAGACCCTCTTGCTTCCACCAATTTTCCTTCTCCTCTCTTAAGCTTGAGCCTAGTAAGCATGTGAACATTTGCAAATAGTTAAACAAATATTTGCACACAACAACAACAGAGAATAAACTCTAGCTCTGATACCAACCTGATCTAAAAGGAATGTATTAGTTTGCTGTGCTAAGTGTCTTTTCAGTTACAAAACATGCACATATTTGTCTCGATTTGTTTACTGAAGGATTGAGGAATTTAACCATGAACATAGATGAAATTGTGAATTTAAAGCATGTAAATAAGCCTAAATAACACTGAAAAACGGTGTATAACATAGAAATAAAACCACACATAATATTTACACAGCAGTCATGATGAAGCAGTTCACCCCTCCTGGGCTACATCTGGTCGTCCAGCTCCCAATGGCATGTCCATCTTTAATTATGCTCAAAATTTTGAAAATACATGTGTTTAAAAGCCTCCAATGGTTGTTTTCTCTGCACCAATGGATCCAGAATGCTCCAATTATTCTAGGTAGACTCTTGTTGCACCCAAATTCATCGAAAATTGACTTGGCTAGGCTTTTTCCCAATGTCTCCTACAAAACCTCCACTAAAAATGGAGGACTGCAGTTAAAAATGGAAAAAACGTCCGAAATTGGTGGGAGCACTAAAAATCCCACCATCCGACTAACAGTCGCATTTAATTTTATGGTTAAGGGGGAGGGGGTGGCCACATGCCAACCCCCAAACCCCGCAGTTAGGCCAACTGCAGAGCCCAACTGTCGGCTTAAGTCGCAAATTTCACATGTGATAAGGTTTGAAATGTTAAGGCTTCCAGAGTTAATGGTTAATATAACCATCGACATTGCAACAAATGTTGTGGTTGTAATCTGTGACATGTGACTAACGTAAACGGGGCCGCCAGCGGGTTGGGACCGTCGGCAGTCCCCCCCACCATATAACAATGTTTGAAAACTTAAATAGTGCGGGTGACCCTAAGGTGTAAGAAACACATGGTAGCCCAGATGGTAAGGAGTCTTGTGCGCGCGCTTGGAGGTCACGGGGTCGAACCCCCCGGACCTCAACCAAAATTTTGGTCAAACAAATAGGGGACACTTGGCAGCCTTAGGGATCGCCACGTGTCACCCAACCATTGGCTCAAAATCATCAACGTACAACCACTTCAATGAACTAGAAGGTGCCACTTGGTGAAATCCTATAGGCTTGGGAAAACTAAGTATTCTCAGGAATATTCCCCTTTTTTCTGACTATACACCTGCATGTTGACTGGGCATCCCAGTCAAACTTGTCGTAATTTTCACTGTTTGGGAAATCGAACAGAACACGATATATCCCTCATATGACATCTATTTTTTGAACCTTTCGCGGTGCCAAATCAAAACGACGAGATCTACTCGATCGCTCAGGTTCGGTACAGTTTCAAGCACTTTTAATTTTGGGCAAAATTCATGAACTCCTGATCAACCATGGTCTTATTTTGCATTTATTAAATTTTATTACATGAAATTTTAATGCAGGGATGTTACAGGAATGGTGGAATGACGAGCTCGAATGCATTTTCCCCTACTACCTTGGTGATGGGGTATGACCCATATCAAAGTGGGTGAAGCTTACAGTGGGGTGCAGCAAGTCACTGCTTCTACAAACGTAACCAAAATTTTTCGCGCACTTGGAACTTGTATGGCACTCGATGTTGATCGTGATGTTGCTTATACTTAGCATTGGCTTTGTCTAATATGTCATGGACCAACTAGAGGATGTGCTGAATGCACTTAATGAAGTTGTTAGCCCTGTTGGCTTCAGACTAAACATGAGTTGAATCTACCTGAGTAGTTGCAAATGGTATGGCCACATCAATGAGACATAGTGGCTGGAATCATAATCCCACCTAGAAGGATTTTGGCCAGTTTAGTTATGGAGAGATCTATTGTAGTTTTGTTGGACATAGGGGAGGCTTTCATCACATGTGCTTGGATGCTTCTAGTTTTACATGCACAAAATGTGCACTATCATCCTGTTGATGACCTTTGTTTGGTCATCGGTTTGGGGGTGGAAGACCATGGACTTAGTGAGCTTGGTATCCAACATTGACTAGAGGCTTGATCAAAATGTACTCAGGAACCTGCTATCCCGGTCCGAGATAATGGATTTTGGGATCCCAAAGTGTACCCATACTTGTTCAAAGAAGAGCTTAGCAGTGGTATCTGTTGTGATACTCTTCTTGCAGGCCGCCAAAATGGCCATCTTAGAGAATTTGTCAACTACCACGAAAACACAGTTGTTTCCATGCTTAGTAGAAGGAAGGATCAACATGTAATCCATATGCATGGATTCCCAAGGCCGACTAGGAGTAGAAAAATGAGTATATAGGCCTTTCTTCTTGATTTTCGGTTTTGCAATGGCATAGGAATTGCAAGATCTGATGTACTTCCCAACATCTCGTCGAAGGTTCAACCAATAAAAATACTTTTGCAACATTTCCACTATTTTCTCTACTCCGAAATGTCCAGCAACCTAACTGTAGTAAACCTCCCAAATCATCTTGGCACACTCACTTGAAGGAACACAAAGATTCCCCGGGTGGCATAACAATGTGCCCTAGCGATGAAAATCTATAACTTTATCTCCTTCTAGAAGCATCTGGTATGTGTTGTCGAATTCTTGATCGCTCTTGTAAAGATGTGGCCACCTTGAAGTCTCGTGTCCAGAAGAGTCAAGCACAATGGTCAGCTCCATAACCAGTGGTTGACTGAGACAATATGAAACATTATTGGTGTTTCCCCTCTTCTACTTGATGTTTAAATGGAATTGTTGCAGATATGTGGACCATTTCTAATGGTGATTGTTCTGCAAATTTCCTTGTGTCTTTATGAACAATAGGGGTTGGTGGTCTATGTGGATGACCGTTTCCTTCCCCATAATGTAATGATTCCATTTTCAACAAACCTGTAAAATGGAATACATCTCTTTTTCATTGATGGGATACTTTTGGGCTGTTTCTAAAATTGTCTCACTGTGATATGCCACCGGATGCCCCTACTGAGTAAGAATTGTGCCAATAACATAGTCGAAGTCATCTGTCTCAATCTCAAATGGTTGTTGCATGTATGGTAATGTGAGAACTGGTGCAGAGCAGAGGCAATGATTTAACTTTGAAAATGCCTTCTGTTGAGATTCATACCAGAAGAACTTTTCTTTCGCTCCGCCCTTGGTGACTTGAATCAAAAGAAAAGTGATATGAGAGAAGCCCAACAAGAACCTGCGGTAGAAATTGGCAAGAATCAAAAATTTGCATAGCTCTACTAGAGTGGTTAGGGTTGACCAATCTCGAATAACTTATATCTTGGTTGGGTCCACATGCACACCTTTCTCATAAATGATGTACCCAAAATATTAAACCTTGGTCACACCAAAAGTGCATTTCTCGAAATTCGCATGCAACTTGTGTTGTCGAAAGGTTTGGAGGACCTGTAGAATATGGTGTAGGTGCTCTTCCTAAATTTATCTGAAAATCAGGATGTCGTACAAATACACTACCATGAATGAGTTGTTAAAGGGCCGCAAAATGTTTTCCATCAGCATCATGAAGGTTGCAGGGGCATTCGTCAACATGAAAGGCATGACCAACCATTCGAAAAGGCCCTCCTTCGATTTGAATGCAGCCTTCCACACATCTAAGGGTTCGAAATGCACTTGGTGATAACCATACTTCAAAACAATCTTGCTAAAATATTTTTCCACCTTGATCTGGTCCAGAAGGTCATCAATATGTGGGATTGGATACCTATTCCAAATACTGATCTTATTCAACACTTGATAGTAACTACAAATTCTCCAGGTGTTGTATTTCTTTTGTACTAAAATGACCGGGCTCCCACAGGGTGTTGAACATGTCCTGATGTGCTCTTTCTGTAACAACTCTTGAATCTGCCTCTTAATTTCATTGTTTTCTAGAATAGAGAATTGATATATTGGTTCGTTAGGTAGCAGCGTTCCTGAGGTCATATAAATGTAGTGCTTGACTTGCTAATGTAGGGGTACCCCTGTGGGTGAGGTGAAGATGTCCCTGTACTCGTCCACGACCTTGTCCATATGTTGTTGCCATGCGAAGGAGCCCTATCTGGAGGCTGTGAATATGGTCACAATCTTCTTCTTGCCTTGAGGGCGAATCATAAAGAAGAAAAATTTCCCTATCTGGGAAATGATCTTACTGTATCGCTTCGTAGAGATCAAAGAGATGGCAGTAGGCGGTGCTACCTCTAGTATCCTATATAACTTATTTCCCAAATAAATAATAACAATGTGAGGCCTAGACGCATACACAACATGATGCTTCCAAAAGTATGGTTGGCCTAATAATAAATCACAAACTTCAAGAGGAGAAACATCACACAGTACCTCATCTGTGAAGGGCTTGATGTTAATGTAAGGAAGGAGACACTGTTGGATGAAGCAGAGATATCTTCCTTGGTGAAGCCACCCGTTATTGTACGAATGTGGGTGTGGCGTGGTCGGTAGGCCCAACTGCTTCATGAAATTTAGTGAAATCAGGTTCTTTTGGCTTCCGTTGTCGACAATGAACTACGATAGAGAACCATTCACCCACATCTGTGAGTGGAAGAATCGCTTCCCCTCCTCTAGATCTCCGAGCTCAACCTTCTAGCCCTTGGAGGTGGAAACAATGGCACTCGGCTCTACATCAATAATCTGGTTCCATTTTTCATTCCTCTTGTCAAGTTCTAACTTAGAGTCAAAACATGCATATGATTCAGAAACCTTCATCTCGACCACTAGGGATTGCTTGGCTCGACACTCACTTGTGTTGTGAGTGGGGCTCTTATGGAAGTCACACCATTTCCTTTCCCATGTTATTCTTTTTTTTTCCGCGGCTTTGCGGGGTGTTTTTTTTTTTTCCCTGCAGTTTGTGGTCGCTTTTCCCTAGCTTCAGATTCAAAGATCCAAAGTCTCTCTTCTTCTGTGTTAACAGTTCTGGACCCGCCAACATTGAGGGGATCTCCCCGATATGAATTCGAAACTAGACCTCACACCATTTGGAGTAGGAGTCCCAACAATGGGGTGTTAATGACTTGCCTTGGTTGCAAATACACATAGAGTGGTGCACGATGTCTTTAGTGAGAAAAAGTGTGTGATCCTACGTAAAGTAAAGTGCAATGCATGAAGGTTCAAGCACGTGAAGGGAAAAGGAAGTAAGACCCTTAAAATCTTGTAATAGTACGCAGATTGAAAGGAACACGCAAGCATAATGACATCACAAGATAATATGCAGAATAGTCCACAAGTTAACCATGATGAATTAATACAAAAACACACATCCAACAAGAGTCGTACAAATGCAAACGAAGTAGTTCATAAGAATAAGCGTAAGTTAAATAACATGCATTGAAAATACAACAAGAATAGTCCTACTATATTCACAACATATGCATGAAAGCGTGTCAGATTTGAGTTTTATTAAAAGTGAAAGTTCCAATCATACATACACCATTGACGAACCACTAGCCCCAATAGTGGAATGTGAAGTCAACAACACCTGCTCCTACAAAGAAGTATACTCCCTCAATGCTACGGAGAAGCCAAGGCTCTCACAAAAATACCAAGCTCTTCTTAAGCCTAAGCCTAGCCCAAATCTTGGCTCCCAAAATCCATTTACATGAGTTATGAGGATATATTTATAACAAAAGGGGGTGACTCTTCACATTCCCCTTTCTGACTCTTGGACTCCCCTCATGACTCTTCAACTTATTTACAAAATGGATCATTGCATGACATCATAACTCTTCACATCCAATATTGACACTTGTAATTTCACTTTACAAATAATTACAAATAATATTACATTTTACACTCATAGCCATATAAGACAAAATTGGGTAGAGACAAATTGACAGCCTAACTAGACAAAACACTATGATGCTTGAGTTTGGGGAAACTCTAGGTCAACAAATTCCACTTGATTCTTCTCGGTCACATATTGGTGCCAAGCTCGGTATTGTGCAATGAAATCCCCAAACTGCGTGATGGTGTCAGGCTTGAAGTAGACTCTAGCCTCCATAACATCTAGGTACAATGACTTGGAACCAATTTTAACTTCCCTCTCAAGTAGGAGCAACATCGTTCTAATCTGAACAGGAACACCAATGTAGTTTTCCATGTTCTATTTATTCAGCTCCAAATCCTCCTTGGTGGAAATCTATCTGAGCTGCTCCAAGTAATATTCGATCTTTTGCCTAACCTGGTGTCTATGTTTGGATTCAGTGAGCGAGCCAACTAATGGGATTCTGTGTGCTTTCACCACGAAATAAAAATTCTTGTATAACTGCAAATATGAGTCCTGAATACTTCTATTGAACGAGGAGAGCTACTTGTTGTTCTAAATCAAAATTCAAACTCTCGCTTTCTCCAACTTTTCCTGTGGCTTCATTTTCTTTGGAAAATTAAGCGGTGGCCCTTTATATCGCATTGTCCATTCATTCACGGTGACAATGGCAGCTTGTACATTCTTAAGAGTTTTGACACAATCTTTACTCTTGTTAGGTCCCTATATTACTAGTATAGTCCCTTATTGTTGTTAGTGTAGCCCCATTATTTTCATTTTTGTACCCTGTAACCCCATATAGTTATTATTGTGCCCTTACATTATTATTGTTAGGTCGGCTATGATTATATTGTGACCCCATGGAATCCTATATATAGAAATGAGGTTTTTTCATTTGTATCATCCAAGAATTGTTCATTTATGTAATGTAAAGGAGGTTACCCCCTCGAAGTGGCTTATTTCTAAGGCGTTTATCTCTATTTTCTTCTATTTTTGGAGCTGGTTTCATAACATTTGGTATCAGAGCTTTGGATTCTAGGAAGTCGCTTCTCCAAATAGGTCATCGTTTAATTTTCACTATAAATTTTTTTCTACGAAGGTTCATAAGCTAAAATTTTTATCACGAGAAGCCAAAATCCTGAGGAACTTCGTGTAAAAATTTCAGATCTTGGTTCGCAATATTTTTAGATATATAACCTGTGGAAGTTATGGTTTTTGTAGGCTCTTGAATTTCATCTAAAAGAGGTGACCTTGGGAAAATCGTCATAACTCTCTCTCTAAGCATTGGATTAGAGTTATGTAAAAATTGGCCGAATTTACACAGGCTGTAGTTTCCTATGTATCAATTTCAGAGTCTAAGGAGGAAAAGGTGACACGTGGCACGCCGTACAAGTTCGTTCTACTAAACTAGTCCATAATTAGGTCATTTTGGGAGATTGGGCATAAATTTGTACTGAAGCATCCAAATCAGGTCAGACTTATGGCATTAGAAAGAATATTCAGAGGGCTACTAAATTACCGAATTTCAGATATTGAAGATCCGAAATCACAGAGATAAATTAGTTTCAATATCGAGCTCCTCAAAATAAAGATAAATATATCAGTATTGGGTTCTTAAATGCCCCCTAAAAAGAATTCAACACCCATTAACCCCTCAGAATACTCTACTATGACTCATGAAGATGAAGAAGTGAAACATGATATATCAAAATTACAAGAGCAAGTGCACCAAATTTCGCTCTCGCAAAGAGCAACAAAAAATGAAATGGAAGTTTTGAAGAAAGGTGTGGAAGCTAAGATGGATGGTTTGAAGAAGGGCATGGAAGCTAAGATGGATACTTTGAAGAATGGAATGGAAGACATGGAAGCTAAAATTGATGGTATAGAAGAAAAAATGAAAGACAACATGAAAGACATGGAGAATGATCTAAAAGTAGACATGGAAGATTTGACAAAGTTGATACAAGAAATGATTCCTAATGGCAAAAAGATAGTAGAGGAAAATCATGATGAGAAAAAAAAAAATGTTAATCATGATTTCATAAAGTCTAATTTTGGATTGAATACCCACCATATTCCAAAGATTGATATAAGGAAGTTTGATGGCAAGGATCCCGTAACATGGATACTACAGATGGAGCAATGTTTTGATCTCAATAATGTGCAAAACACACAAAAGGTATGCATTGCAACTTTATATTTAGAACAAATACATTTGTATGGTATCGATGGCTTTTATCCCGTAAAAAAATTGTCACTTTGTGAATTTTTACGGAATAAATGATAACAGATTATGAGGATACAAAAAGCAACACTTTCTTTAGCCAATTGATAAATCTCAAACAAAAGGGTTCAGTGGTGGAGCACATTGAGGACTTCCAAAAATTGAATATAAGGGTAAATGATATTCCAGAGGAACACAGGTTTGATGTCTTCATATGGAATTTAAAGGATAACATTCAACATGAGGTTTTCCTTTGGGAACTTGATTCATTGGAGAAGGCATTCAGGTTGGCAAGAAAAATTGAATGTAAAATTATGGCGATAATGAAGCCTACCACTCACATCTATAAAGATGGAAGTGTTGTTGCTAATCCTAGACTTCCACAACCTATAAGGTTGACACCACAACAATTGGAAGAAAAAATAGCAAAGGGGATTTGTTACAATTGTGATAGAAAATATACTAAAGGTCATCAGTGTGCTGAGAAGAAATTATTTTACATAGATTGTGAAGATGAGGGAGAAAATGAACAAGAAACTCCAAAAGAAGAGGATGTACACCAGGAACCAACTTTAGAGAAAGAAGAAATGAGTCTGACCATATCGTGTAATGCATTGGCAGGAATTACCACTCCTCAAACTCTCAAGATAGAAGGACATATCAAGAATAAAAAGGTAATAGTTTTGATTGATTTGAGTAGTACCCATAATTTTATTCATTGTAAGGTAGCCAAGGAATTGAATTGCTTCGTATTCCTCGCACTGGAATGTCAAGTGACAGTTGCAAATGGAGGAACTATAAATTTCTCTAGAAAATGCCATAATATCAAGCTAACTATGGGAGAATATGTATTGAATAGTCCAATGCTTTCCATTCCAATGGGAGGTGCTGATGTTGTACTAGGAGTACAATGGTTACAATATTTGGGGACGGTAGATTTTAATTTTAAAGAACTTTTCCTGATTTGTTTTTTTGGAAGGAAAGGAAGTTGAATTACGGGGTATCGCAGGGAAGTTGGGAAAGATAATAAGCTCTAATTTCATGGAAAATCTTCTGAAGAAATAACAACGAGGCGTAA
Source organism: Pinus albicaulis (assembly GCA_034641835.2). Classification (NCBI taxonomy): domain Eukaryota; kingdom Viridiplantae; phylum Streptophyta; class Pinopsida; order Pinales; family Pinaceae; genus Pinus; species Pinus albicaulis. The sequence continues at coordinate 997,558,719 of CM076583.1, forward strand.
TTGCACAATTATTCTCACTAGAAGTTCCAACATAAAAACCATCTATTTCTCGAGATCTCCAACAAGTCTTGGACAATCATTCCAAGATGTTTGAAACTCCCAAACGAATCTCACCTATTCATGATAATGATCATGCTATTCATTTGATTCCAAGAAGTGTTCCTCCAAAAATCAGGCCTTACATATATCCTTATATCCAAAAGAGAGAAATCAAACATATGATTGCAGAAATGTTAGAGGCTGGTATAATTCAACCTAATCAAAGTTTTTTCTCTACTCCAGTAGTATTGGTGCACAAGAAGGATGGATCATGGCGCATGTGTCGGGATTATAGGGAGCTCAATAAGCTCACTATTAAAGATAAATTTCCCATTCCTATGATTGATGAATTATTGGATGAATTACATGGAGAAATTTGTTTTACCAAGTTCGATCTCCATTTAGGATATCATCAAATTAGAATGAAGACTGAAGATATTCCGAAAACATCATTTGGAACTCATGAGGGTCATTATGAATTTTTGGTCACGCCTTTTGGTCTTACCAATGCAGCTTCTACATTTCAAGGGTTGATGAATTCAATTTTCAAACCCTTCCTTAGAAAATTTGTGTTAGTATTTTTTTATGATATACTAATCTACGTCAGGTCTTGGAAGGATCATGTTCAACATGTTGACAGGGTACTCAAACTATTGGAAAGGAAACAATTATATGCAAAAACCTCCAAATGTTTCTTTGGAGTACAAGAGGTGGAATATCTGGGTCATATTGTATCTCACAAGGGTATTAAGGTAGACCCTAACAAAATTAAGGCCATTAAGGAATGGAAATTCCCCACAACCATAAAGCTTGCGAGGGTTTACTCCAAGTTAACAGGTATTATTGCCAAGTTTATTAGGAATTATGGGAGAATAGCAACACCTCTAACAATGTTATTAAAGATGTTGGGAAAAATACCGTAGGGGGGGTGAATCAGTATTTACTGCATAATCAAATCTTTTTACTTTTTCATTCCCTAAAACCCATACGCTACTTTCCTTCAGTAAACTAGCGTATATACGCGGATCTCCTTTATGAAACTAGCGTATATATAGAGATTTAGATATGTCATTAAATCTTCACTTAAACCATTCCATCATTTATTCAACAGATATTCAATAAGCAGTAAACAGGTGCAGTAAGAACAGAATAAACCATCACACAAAGTATCACACATGAACACCAGGATTTTTAGGTGGAAACCCAAATCGGGAGAAAACCACCGCTGCAGTTGCTCAGCCTTCAATATTTTATTATAGAGAAAAACATCTTACAACATATGTGCTGGCGCAGACTTGACCAGCACGCAGGCACCCACCTGCGCTCGTTTACCAGCCTCTCCTGGAAGGGAGCTACGACCCCCTGACTCGTTTACCAGCCTCTCCCGGAAGGGAGCTACGACCCCCTGATCTCGTTTACCAGCCTCTCCTGGAAGGGAGCTACAACCCCCTGACTGAAGGCTACAACCCTCAGCACCACCTTGGACCACGTTTCATCAATTTTCACACTGGATCCAACAACTTCAATAGAACAACACTTGCATGCCACGTTTCATCATATTTTCAAACTGGACCCTTTCCATACTTTTAAGCACAAACATACATCACCAACAGATACTTATCAACACAGATCAGATAGCAGAAACACAGCAGAACAGATCAGATATTTCATACCCTTTGCGTCAGCAAACCCTAGTTTGCATACGCACTTTCACTTCACTTATGTCGTGTATATACGTGCTTCCGTCCACACAAATCAGCGTATACCTCTGTATGTATTTCATTGCGCATACGCGCTTTATCTTCAGCGAAGCCGCGTATATACGCGCTTCCTCTTCGGCGAAGTAGCGTATAGATCTTCAACCATCATAGAGCAGCATACTTCTTTAGATCAGACATTCAGTTCAGATTTAACCCTTTACTTCAGACAGATGTTCGCCTCATCACAGATCTAATCACTCCATAAACAAATCTAGCAAATACAGATACATTTCAGATCTAGATATCCCGCTTCATCATTTCTTCATAGGTGCATCATAGATTCAGATCTATCATCAAACCTTTACCCTTTCCATACAGATATACTTCATAGAGAAGTATTCATTCAAGCTCAGACAACTTGCTCTCACACTCATGATTTGCACAATGAATTTCTTCTCCTTATATAGGTTTATCCTTTTTCAATACCACGGGCCAAAGCAATACCATGAGCCTTCAATACCATGGGCCAAAGCAATACCATGAGCCTTCAATACCACGAGCCAAATCAATACCATGAGTCTTCAATACCACGGGCCCCTGTTTTTGCACTTTTTGAGCGCTTTTTCCCATACGCGACTTATCACGTTCTTTCCCGCGTGCATACGTGACTTCCCTTAGACATATCCGCGTATGCATAGAGACATACTTTTTCCATCATACTTTGAGCACATTCTGAATTCTTTTCTTCATTGCCTTCTGTACACACTGTAGATACATCATATTTTCTTCATCAAGAACATATTCTATCAAGCACAACTTCATCAAGTAAGTTTCCATCTTCTTCATCAAGTGAGTTGCCATTCAATGACAACACTTAGCATCATATTGCTAACTAACATCATATCACATCAGACACTTAGCATCATATTGCTAACAAACATTATATCACATCAGATTTACATCGTTTACCAACTCCATCAAGTCAAGCATAACTTCATCAGGTGGATTGCCATGAAGGACAACACATGTCAACAGTTGCATGTCTTCATCTTCATTCAGTGGGTTGCCATCAAGGACAACACTCTGCATCATATTTCCAACAAAAGAAAGACGCCTCTTCATGAATCAAGCAACTAAGGCCTTTGAGCATCTTAAAGAGGCAATGTGTCTAGCACCAATCTTAGCTACGCCAGACTTCACAAAAACCTTTATTGTGGAATGTGATGCCTCGAGAAATGGAATTGGTGCAGTTTTAATGCAAGAAGGAAGATGTTGAGATTGCAACAAGATGATGAGCTTAGTGGAAAGGAGTCGCCTTCACTAAGTGGGCCCATAGGCTATTTTTGGCACAAAGTCTATTTTTAGACTATGTCTATTTTTAGACATATGGATCATGTTCTATGAGTTGCAGGATGCTATTTGTGGATGGTTGGTCAAGTCAGAAAAATAGATGGACTTCTATTTTTAGACATATTGGGCGGAATCTATTTTTAGATTGCCAGTCTAAAAATAGATATGTCGAATATTATTAGCTCTTAATAATATTTGGACTATAAACATTATCTTATTCTCTTGGAGCACTTCAGTTAAGTGCATAGATGTGGCACATGAGCTGAAAAAAGGAATTACATTATTCCTGAGGGTTATGTGGAGCTATTGCATGGATACTTCAGCTAGAACTCATGTGACAGAGTTTGGTGGAGTTGATTGAGGAAGTTAGTGGAGTTGTATTCAGTTTAACTAATCTAAACATAGTTGAGCTATTTGTATCTAGTTTAACTGATTGATACAATTAGTGAGAGTGGTGTGAATTAATTATTAATTAATTCAATAATTATAAACTCATTAATAAACTAAATAATGCATCAGTTAACTTCAGTGCATGGACAGTTTCAGTGGAGACCAGTGCAGAAATAGGTGAAAGAGCAGGTTAACTATCAGTTGTGACTATACAGTTGCTATTTGCAACACACAGATAGGTGGAGAATCCCATGAGGATTGCGCAGTACAAGCCAGGTGGTTTATCTATTTAATGAAGCCATCCCATAGCATTGAAAACGCAATAGAGGCTGGCTATCAAGTGGAAAAAGATTGGAGCATGTGTTTTGCTAGATCTAGCTTGATAGTGTGTAGCAATTGAGGGTGTGCAAGAGAGCTTGTGAGGAGCTTTTGTACTATGATTGTTACATGATCTCCATGACATATAATATACAGATAGTTGGGGTTTTCAGCTTTAAGCTTTCCCATTAAATACCGTGTTCATATGTGTGATTGTTTGTGGTTTTAATGTATGCATGCAATTGATTTTATTTCCGCATGTGATGATCAATGGTAGAAGAGATTCTGTATTATGCATGAAGCTAAAATAGTGTGTGATCAGGAGAATATCGGTGAATAATATATCAGTTATTCAAATTTCTACATGGTATCAGAGTGATATTGATCATTGGAGCAATTGCAAAACATTGAAGCGGTTGAGTTTTGTGCTGGTGGAATTCGAATTTGCAATAGTGTTTTCTTGGTGTCGAAGTTGAGATGTCTTTAAACGGATTGCGATTGGAGTATGCCCTTTAGGGCAGCTCGAATTATATTGCATGGAAGGACAGGATGGAGGCGGTGCTGGATGACAATGGGTTGAAGGAGTTCATAGATGCAGAAATTCCAAAGCCTACTTCTAGTGATGATGCCGTACTTGACGCATGGCAAAAGAAGACAGCAAAGTGTCGAAGGATTCTGTTGGAAGGTGTGAAGGATCACATAGTATCTAGCCTTCATGGGAAAGCTTCTCCATTCTTGATGTGGAAAGCTTTGACAGATTTATTCCAAAGCAAGAGCGACCAGAGGAAGTTGGCGCTCAAGGATAAACTCAGAAACATAAAGATGGAGAAAGGCGACAGTATGCCCAAGTACCTCACAAAGTTCATCCAATGCAGGGATGAGCTGGGAAGTGTGGGGGTGACTTTTGATGATGAGGACTTGGTGAGATTGGCTCTCCTTGGGCTTCCGAAGAGTTGGCATTCCTATCAGGACTCTGTCAATGGTCGGGAGAAATTGCCAGGATGGGAGCGACTTTGGTCGGATCTTGTGCAAGAGGAGATAAGGCGGAGTACCAGGGACGGATCTTCATCAAAGAGCTCTGATGAAGAGAATTGCGCTTTGGCTGCCAAAGAAAAGAAGGGGAAGAGCAAGAAGGCTTCTCATTCTGGTGCGAAAGGCAAGAATCAGGACATGTCCAAGGTGAAGTGCTTTCACCGTCACCAACACGAACATTACGCCACTAATTGTCCACAGAAGAAGAAAAATAAGCAGGCTGCTGGGACTGCAGCTGGAGAGGCCTTAGCCTCGCAGTTTGAGCTGGATTTTTCGCTGATCGCATGCTTGGTCTCAAGTATGATGGGATCAGTGTGGTTTCTTGACAGTGGTGCATCTTTTCACATGACAGGAGATCGAGATTTGTTTACTGATCTGGATGAGAAAGATCTTGGAGTGCACATCGAGATGGGCGATGATGGTAGATACAGTGCGACCGGTATCGGTACCATTTCCTTTGAGAGGGAGTCTCGTAAACCCTTCGTATTGAAGGAAGTGATGCATGTTCCAGGATTGAAGAAGAATCTTATCTCTGTGGCGATGTTAGAAGACAAGGGATATGATGTTGTCTTTAGCGAGGGAAAGGCTTTCCTGCACAGTAAGGCAACTGGTGAGACTCGGAGGATAGGGGTTCGAGTTAAGAACCTTTATCAATTGCAGGTAGATGGCTGTGCAGCAATGGCAGGCAAGGCAGAAGGAGTGGTGAGCCGGGATGATGGCGAGTTGTGGCACTGGAGATTGGGCCACCTTCACCATGGAGCTTTGAAGATACTGCAACAGATTTCTACTGGGCTTCCTAAAGGCACTCTTGCGCAGTCAGATCAGTGCAAGGGGTGTACCTTGAGAAAATTTGTGAAAGCCACCTTTCACGAGAAGGATAGTCACGCCACAACGATCCTTGAGAGAATTCACACAGACGTGTGTGGACCTTTCTCAGTAGCTTCGACAGCAAAGCACAGGTATTATGTGATATTTTTTGATGATTTTTCTCATAAGTGCTGGATCTTCTTCATGCAGAAGAAGAGCGAGACATACTCAAAGTTCTGTGAGTTCAAGGCACTGGTTGAGAAAGAATCGGGGAAGCAGGTGAAGGCTCTTAGGAGCGACAATGGTGGTGAATTCATCTCTGGCGAGTTCAAGGACTTTTTCAGCGCAGAAGGAATTCGAAGAGAGATCATAGCACCTCATAACCCACAGCAGAATGGGGTTGCGGAGCGAAAGAACAGAACGATCGTGGGTGTTGCACGGACGATGTTGCATGATCAGGGCCTTCCCATACACTTGTGGGCTAAGGCATGCAATACTGCGATTTATGTGTAAAACCGTTTTCCTCACAGGATACTTGGCATGAGTACACCCGAGGAGGCATTTTCTAGTAAGAAGCCTGATATTTCCCATTTGAGGATTTTTGGTTCACCCGTTTACATTCATGTGACGAAGGATGCCAGGAAGAAGTTGGAGACGACTGCAGAGGTTGGGATATTTGCGGGGTACGCAGAAACACCCCACAACTAT
>CM076583.1:997565162-997634336 GCA_034641835.2 Pinus albicaulis
ACGACTCTGAACCTACCCTGACCCTTTATATGATATTCGAACAATTCAAGCCTGATGTGAGCTACATTGAAAGGGTAAAATGGGTCACGAATTCGGTCATGGGTGTCGATGTAGGGTTCGGGTCCAGGAACAGCCCTGACCTCGCGAGCTTGTGGGGTTTCAGGCTCAGACTTCTTGGTTTTCATTTTCCCCATGACCATTTGAAAAGCAAAAATAGAATGAAAATGGTGAGGCGAAGAAACGACTAAATACCTAAGAACAGTGAGGAAGCCCAAGGGAAAGTGACGCGGGGGTTGAAAACGACCTTGCACTGAAGTTTTAACCTTCTCTGCACGACAAACTTGTGAAAAACTAGTATTTTACTCGGTCTGGGAGTAAACAAGATTATATTAGACTGAGTTTTACGGAATACAAGACGGGGGTGACAGCTGTAGGGCTGGTGTCATAAGGACGCTAACAATGGGACACGTGGCGACAGGTTATTGGCTGAAGGCAGCTAGGTAGGTGAAAGCCACGTGCCGAGTTAAGGCAGGTACCAGTCTTCGTACCACCTCCCTAGACTTACCTTACCTTTTCTTACCGGCGCTAGTTGTCTTGCTTGATGGGCCTACTTAGAACTCTGGCGGCGTTCATAGGGGCCTTATGATCCATTCTACCACCCCACGGAAAGCTTGTGATTGGTCTGCCACAAGGTGACATCACCTTCTCCGAGGACTTGTCTTTCTATCTTATCGCTCTCCTTTTGAGCCGACGGAAAGTCCTTTCACATGTGCTTCTATGATTCATGGTCCTGGCACTAAGCCCCGAATGATGTCTTCGCTATATTATGATTTTGAAAAGAGCCTAGCCACTGCGCTTATCTTTTGGGAACATTCTTTTCAGGTTCTACTCAATTCACGAAGTTTGCCACCTTTATGAACTTTTCAGTTTTTTCTTATTTAACCACTCTTCTAGCTTGATAAAAGGAGGTGACTAAACAATAGATAGATCTCCAATCATCTAGAAGCATCTTATTTTATTAAAATTATAGAAGATTCTCCATGGAATTTATCTTAGTAACTTTCAATTTAATTTTATTTCACTTCAGTCACTTTTGGGCCCTTTGATCTAATTAATTATTTTTCCTTCAATTAAATGACTAATTAAAGTCATTTTTAATTAAGGAAAATTGTAAATCACCCGCGGTACTCTCTATGGCCACTATAAATCACTTCTTAGCATCCCATCCTGAAGATCTCCTCATTCCGATTCCAACGAGCTATTACACTGAGGTGTTCCATCAAATAATCTTCACAAAATACCACCTCGAGCATAATTAATTAATTTAGGCTCCATAGTAATGCTAATTTTGAAAGTGGTCGAAATGTGACGGAACGAAAGACGAATTGTGCTGATGATGAAATATGCCAAGCGAATGCCATAAAATCCTGTAAAAACTCCTCAAAACTCCATCGCAGCGCCTAATAACATGAACATGCTCCAATGGTCTGGCCATCCCCTGTCTTGGAAATCCACCCAACATGTACTACGGAGAAAAATAAAAATTTTGAACATTACAAATCACCTTTTAAAAATTGATTTAAACAATCCAAATACTGTGGACATACGTGTGATCTGTTAGCGAGACCCAATGCTACCTCCCTATACATCACTAAATGTTGCTATGCCCTATTGTCGGCTTTGAACAGTCCCTGATGGCTGGACCCCAAACTAATCTTTCACTGTACGTATCATCAAGAAATCCTCCTGGATCCCAATGCTACCCTGGCCAATCATCACCCAAGTCCCATGGCTCGGACTATGCACTGTCTCTGGCTATAGTTGCTGCTCCATGAAGCGAATACCAACTCAGCAACTCTCTCCAATCCAACCTTTGGCATAGGTCGAGGTCAATCCAGTGTTATTGATGTTGGGCTAGTGCTACTGAAATACTGATGGATTTCAGATCCACAATCCATGGCTCACTGAAACATGCAATAACTCTCTCATCTAAGGGTTGTTGCCGAAATCTGCCCGAGACTAAGAATGATACTCCATCAATAGGATACCAACTCATGATCTCCCGCCAATTTAACATATGGACACATGTGCAAGGGATAAGTCTACAAAGATGATAATGGTCCATGATCAACTCCCAATGCTTTTCCATATCAACCAGCAGAACCAGCCCAAGAAGTCCTTCCCCTATCCCTATAATGGATAAAAGTGGGCAAGCTATGCTGCAAGGCTTGTCTATTTACCCCTGGAGAGGGTTGTTGCCTGAAAATATTGCGGCTATGATGGCCACCATTACCTCTATTTCCACCTCATCAATGGGTAGACCCAAAGATGGATGCAATGTTGTCTCCCTCGACGGATAGGAAATTCCACGCTCCTCCAACCCACCAATCCTCTGCAACGTTGTCCTGCCATACTCCAATACCTCCTGAGGACAAATGTCTATAAATATTTCCATCCTACTAGTTGCATGTCCATCTGTCCCCTCCTCATCAATGGTTGACCCCAAGGGTGGTTGCTCATCCTCCTCCATCACGAGCTCAATGTGATCCTTTGACTAGCGCTCCATAAAAGGATCATCATGCATATTATGCATCTCCTCCTCCTCAACCGACTCATGCTCCCTCATATGTTGCTCATGTTGAATCCTCACAGGTGACTCATCATCCTGAATATCTCCTCTAGAGTCCCCTGACTGCTCACCATGCACACTAGAATATAAATCCCACCTCTTGTCATCAACTCCACATAACTGCACATGCTCCCTAGAAGCATCCTCATATGACTCCATGGACTCATCCAAAGAAGAGTCCACACCTTGATATATAGAAGGAATGTCCTCCTGCTCTACCTCTGCTACCTCATCTGCATCTCTCAAGCATGAGTGATCAGGCCCCCAAGTTTCTTTGCAGATGAAGCAAATTCCCTTCCTCCTCAACTCATTTTTGTTGCTTGATCCACCAAACTGGAGCAGCTCCTCCCTGGTCAACTATCTCCTGAAGAACCCAATGTTATGCTCAACTAGCCTTCAAGCTAGCTCATAAGGAACAAGTGAGACCAACTGCTCTCCCCTCCAAATGCTCAATAATCTGGTCTACAACTCCCGATAGATGGCATTACGACCCCTCATACATGAGGACAAAATGGACTGTATGTGTACTATGACTGTGTCAGGATGATGTTTCCTAATGTTGAAGTGTTGATTTTTGGGTAGCATCTGATGTGGTCTAGCTTCGAAACTTTGTGGAGGGGCTAGAACACATGAGATCTCCAAGACCCAGAAATCGTTTGGAGGAATTCCACCCAGAGCCTAAGTTATTACAATAATTAATTATTTTAATGGAGACCCTAAGTCTAACTTAGGGAAATTAAATAATTAAAGGGAATAAATTTAGACATGTGGGGGAGAATGTTCTAAGTGGCGAGGATCAAATATTTTCTAATATTAGCTGTCAATTAGAGATTAGATCACGGTTGTTGATTGTTCAATGAGAAAAGTATTAAAGGAAGGCTTGGGGTCAGTTGGAGAACACACACAGAGCGGTAGCACTTGAGCTAAGTCAAGATTTTGGGGCGCAGTTTGCTGAATTTTCGAGTGAGCTTGCAGTGCAGCGAGGGGCAAATCGACAGAGGTATTTCTGAATCTGAGTCCAAGAATACAATTGCAGAGAAGCAGATCTGTACCAGAGAGGCAACACAATCCAAGAAGGGTGACACAGAGGCAGCGTAGGCCTAGCAGGGGTGACGCAAACCCAGCTAGACTCAAGCAGAGCTAGCAGCAGACGTTGATGCAGTGACAGGAGGGTGACACAAGCCAAGAGGGGCTGACACAGAGCTAGAGGCTGCAACGATGGGTTTTCAGTAGGCCAGAAAGGGTTCGTATTCAGCAGATCAGACAGAGTGACGCAACCACATTGAAGGGTGATGCAGTGATTGCATAGGCACCTGTGGGGTTCCTGATTCTCAACTGGATCAACCATATCTTATGTCTCCGGAGATAGAGGTACAACTATTGGGATTCCTCTATTGGGAAAGCCACTACTGATGCCCTTGTTTCTATTCAGAATTATGCATAATAATAAAACCCTCAAGAGTCGTTGCACTGGTTTTCCCACATTGGGTTTTTCTAGGGACATTTATCCAAAAAATAGTGTCCTTTGTCATGTGTGCTTAATTCTTCAGTACTTGATCTATATGTATGTGTTGTTGAGATTGTGGGGTAGCATCGAATGTTCTCTAGGTCTGAAACTTGGTGGAGGGGCTAGGACACATAAGATTTCCAAGACCCAGAAAGTGTTTGGAGAAATTCCATCTGGTGTAAAAGTTATTCAAATAATCAAATTTTTTAATGGGGACCCTAAGTCTAACTTAAGGAAATTAAAAAATTAAAGTGAATTAATTTACACATGTGATGAGAATATTCAAAGTGACGTGGATCAAGCTTCTTGTAATCTTGTTCGTTGATTAGAGATTAGATCACGACCGTTGATTTGTCAACAAGAAAAGTATAAAGGAAGGGCTTGGGGTCAGGTGTAGAACACACACAGTGAATCTAGGAGATCGGATTATTTTGACGAAGCAGTGCTCAAATGAAGATCAGATTTGAGTGATTAAGAGAAGCAGTGAGGTGCAGATATAGTGATTGGTCAGAGGACCAAGAGTACAACGTAGAACAAGGGAAGCAGAGACGCAGTGGAGGCAACATAGCCATCAGAGGGTGTGACGCAGATACCAACTCAACAACTCTCTCCAATCCAACCTCTGGCATAGGCCGAGGTCAATCCTGCATTGTTGATGCTGGGCTAATGCTACTAAAATACTGATGGATTGTTGATCCACAATCCATGGCTCACTGAAATATGCAATAACTCTCTCATATAAGGGCTCCTATTGAAATGTGCTCGAGACTAAGAATGATACTCCATCAATAGGATATCAACTCATGATCTCCCGCCAATCTAACATATGGACACCTGTGCAAGGGATAAGTCTACTAAGATGCTAATGGTCCATGCTCAACTCCCAACGCTTTGCCCTATCAACCAGCAGAATCAGTCCAAGAAGTCCTGCCCCTCTCCCTATAATGGACAAAAGTGGCCAAGCTATGCTGCAAGCCCTGTCTATTTACCCTTGCATAGGGCTTCTCCCTGAAAATGTTGCGGCTGTGCTGGCCGCCACTAGCTTTCTTTCCACCTCATCAATGGGTAGACCTAAAGATGGATGCACTGTTGTCTCCCTCGTCGAATAAGAAACGTCATGCTCCTTCAGCCCACCAATCCTCTACAACATTGTCCTGCCATACTCCAGTACCTCCTGAGGACAAATGTCTGTAAATATTGCCATCCTACTAGTTGTCTGTCCATTTTTCCCCTCCTCAACAATGGCTGACCCCAAGGGTGGTTGCTTATCCTCCTCCATGACGAGCTCAATGTGATCCTCCGACTGGCCCTCCACAAAAGGATCATCATGCATATTGTCCATATCCTCCTCCTCAGCCGACTCATGCTCTCCCATATGCCACTCATGCTGAATCAACACATGTGACTCATCATCCTGAATATCCCCTCTAGAATCCCTTGACTGCTCACCATGCACATTGGAATATAAATCCGGCCTAATATCATCAACTCCACATAACTGCTCATGCTCCCTAGAAGCATCCTCATATGACTCCATGGACTCATCCAAAAAAGAGTCATCATCTTGATATATAGAAGGAATGTCCTCCTCCTCTACCTCTACTACCCCATCTGCAACTCTCAAGCATGAGTGATCAAGCCCCTAAGATTCTTTGCAGATGAAGCAAAGTCCCTTCCTCCTCAACTCATTTTTGTTGCATGATCCACCAAACTGGAGCAGCTCCTCCCTAGTCAACTGTCTCCTGAACAACCCAATGTTTTTCTTAACTAGCCTTTCGGCTAGCTCATAAGCAGCAAGTGAGACCAACTACTCTCTCCTCCAAATGCTCAATAATCTGGTCTGCAAATCCTGACAGATGGCATCATGGCCCCTCATACATGATGACAAAATGGAATGTATATGTGCTATTACTATGTCAGGATGATGTTTCCTAATGCTAAAGTGTTGATTTTTGGGTAGCATCAGATGTGCTCTAGCTTCGAAACTTTGTGGAGGGGCTTGAACACATGAGATCTCCAAGGCCCAGAAATCGTTTGGTGAAATTCCACTCAAAGCCTAAGTTATTCTAATAATTAATTATTTTAGTGGAGACCCTAAGTCTAACTTAGGGAAATTAAATAATTAAAGGGAATTAATTTAACCATGTGGGTGAGAATGTTCTAAGTGACGAGGATCAAGTCTTTTCTAATCTTAGTCGTCGATTAGAGATTAGATCACAGTCGTTGATTGTTCAACGAGAACACACACAGAGCGGTAGCACTTGAGCTAAGTTGAAATTTTGGGGCGCAGTTTGCTGATAATTTTCGAGTGAGCTTGCAGTGCAGCGAGGGGCAGATCGACAGAGGGATTTCTAAATCCGTGGCTGAGAATACAATTGCAGAGAGGCAGATTTGTACCAGAGAGGCAGCGCAGTCCAAGAAGGGTGACACATGGTAGCGTAGGCCCAACAGGGGTGACACAGACCCAACCAGGCTCATGCAAAGCTAGCGCAAAGGTTGACACAATCACAGGAGGGTGACGCAAGACAGGAGGGGCTGACGTAGAGCTAGAGGCTGCAACATTGGGGTTTCAGCGGGCCATAAAGGACTCGTATTCAGCAGATCAGACAGAGTGATGCAACCACATTGAAGGGTGACGCATTGACTACATAGGCACCTATGGGGTTACTCATTCTCAGTTGCATCAACGATATTTTTTGTCTCCGGAGATAGAGGTACATCTGTCGGGATTTCTTTGTTGGGAAAACCACTACTAGTGCCCTTGTTTGTATTCAGAATTCTGCATAATAATAAAACCCTCAAGATTTGTTGCACCAGTTTTCCCACATTAGGTTTTTCCGGGGACATTTGTCCAAAAAATATTGTGTCCTTTGTCATGTGTGCTTAATTCTTCAGTACTTGATCTGTATGTATGTGTTGTTGAGATTTCGGGGTAGCATCAGATGTGCTCTAGCTCCGAAACTTGGTCGAGAGGCTAGGACACATAAGATCTCCAAGACCCATAAAGCCTTTGGAGAAATTCCATCCAGTGTAATGTTTTTCAAATAATTAAATTTTTTAATGGGGACCCTGCGGGAGTGAGGTAAAACTCACAATTTTCTATGTAGCCAAGGTTTTCTCTGTTGGGTGAACCAGATTATGGCACCCTAGATGTACTCAGAACACTGCTGCTTAATAATAATAAACCCTCAAATCTGCTACACCTATTTTCCCGCATTGGGTTTTTCAGGGACATTTGTCCGAAAATTCTGTGTCCTTTGTCATATGTGTGTAATATTCAGTAAATCATTTGTATTTGTGTGGGATGCTAGTTGTGTTTACTTGATGTTATTCTGAATATTTTCAGTAAAATAACTTGTGCATAATAAAAGAAGTAGGAGAAGTAAATCAATATTTAGCAGTAGGATTTTTGTGCTCATAAATTTTCACATGTGTAGATCTGCAGTTTGTTTACTTCGTTGTTTTCTGAATATTTCTGAAAATAACTTGTTAATGTAAAAACACAAGTAGGAGAAGTAAACCATATTTCTGCAGTAGAAATTTTTGTTAAGTAGATTCAGTGATTCTCATATGGTATCAGAGCTATTGCAAATCAGGGGGAGCTGAAGCCATCAGCGAAGTGACAGATTTTTGTTGCAGGAAGGCAGTTGAGACAACACAAGAGTTAGCATAGCACCAGAGGGACAGCGCAGACCCAGCAGGGGTGACACATAGCCTGTCTAGCTCTCGCAGAGCTGATGCAGAGGCTGACGCAGGTCCAAAACGGTGACACAAAGCCTGTCTAGCTGACACAGAGGCTGACACTGGCCCAAGAGGGTGATGTAGTCCGAGAGGGGGTGACGTTGCGCCAATTCCCGTGGTTGGAGGTGCAGTTTTGTTCTTCGAAGTTGCTGGTGGGGCATTGTTTCTACCAGTGTAGAACAGTGTCTAGCAAGGTTGATAAAGTAAGGGGAAACAACTCCTCAATAGACTTTCTAGCCAAGACTAAGATTCGATTAGTGGAGTGATTAAAGAGGGTTGATTCAACAGAATTGGTGGAGGATTTCCAAGAAGGAAATCACTGGTCAGAAGGAACATATTCTCTAGAGGGTTTCTATCGCCAAGAAACCCAGATCTGGTCTCTTGCTGAGAGTAGCAGCAGAAGAAGGGATAAGAGCATCCATTTCGACAGTTTTTGAGCATAGATGGCCTCTCATGGACCGAGGGATCAGGATAGGTTAGGTGGAGCATCTAACTTCGTCATCTAGAAAGCCAAAATCCCGCCATTCCTTAACGAATATCGTATCAAATATCATGTCGAGAGGGTTGTAGTCATTCTGGTCTATGTTGATCCATTAAAGAAGTATGCGGAAAATCAAGCACAGGCTAAGCGCTTGATTATGGACAGAGTGAAAGATCATGTGGTCCCCCATATTGCCGAGAAGAACATGACAAATGACATGTGGACAACGTTGATCAAGTTGTATCAAGGCACCTCTGTCCAGAGGAAGATGCCTCTGGAGAATCAGCTGTGACTATTTCAGATGCACAAGGGAGAGGAAATTGACCCCTTCCTCATTAGATTGAAGGGAATTCGAGATCAACGTGTTGCTATGGGGACAACTTCTGATGATGGTCTCATGGTGAGGACTTCCCTAAATGCAGTCACCGATGATTGGGAGACCTTTGTCCCAATTATTTTGGGCAAAGCGCAACTTCCAAATAGGGAGGACATGTGGGAAACTCTTCGTCAAGCGGAGATCAGGAGAATGTCCAAGATGGGCAGCAGCAACGGAGGAGCCAAGATCAAGAAGGAGGAGGAAGATGTGGCTCTCGCATCTAAGGGACAGAGGCAACAACAAGGGAAGAAGAAGATTGACCTCTTAAAGGTCCGGTGCTTCAGATGTGGCGATTTAGGACATTTCACCAATACTTGTCCTCAGAAGAAGAAGGGCAAGAAAGATTCAGATTCTAAGGTTGCGGTAGCCAAGGGGGATGAGGGCAGTGATGATGATGTGGCCATGAGTGCTCATCTACCTCGAGAGAAGAGGTGGGGCGACATAGATCTACAGATTGAGCTACAGATGGTGTGATGGCAGGATCCTTGAGGTGCCCAAACTCTTGGATCACATACTAGCTACGAGAGCCCTGAAAGACAATAGCAGGATGACTGGAGTCATTTGGTGCAAGGGATTATGGAGGCACGATGGCAGTGAGGACAATGAAGACTAGAGCAGCGTAGTGCAGAGGCAGCAGCAGCGTGGAAGCAGCACGCAGAGGCTGATGGGACTTCAACAGCGCAGAGGGGCAGTGCTTATGCAGTGCAGAGCAGCAACAACGTAGAGCTTCATAGGGTTAGTGCAGTTTAGCAACAGAGGGTGCTTCAGTATCGAGATGCAGCCAAACTAACTTTTCTATCAGTATTTTGGGTGATGTCCTTCAATTTCTTACTTCATGCAACTGAGTTGCAATGCAGAAATTAGCAGTGGCAGTTCTATGGGCAACATGATGCAGCATTTGAAAGGGAGTTGCAGTACATATGAGGTAGTGATTGTGGCAGAGTCATGGGCAGCAGTACAAAAGGCAGCAGCACAGTGGATGAAGGGTAGTAGGCTGAGCATCAACAGCACAGGGGACCGATGCCATGGATTAGAGTAACGCTTCTGGAGTGAAGTGTTGCTAGAACACAATCCTCGCTAAGAGGGACTGTTGATTTTTAGGTAGCATCGGATGCGCTCTAGCTTCGAAACTTTGTGGAGGGGCTAGAACACATGAGATTTCCAGGACCCTAAAATCGTTTGGAGAAATTCCACTTAAAGCCTAAGTTATTCAAATAATTAATTATTTTAATGGAGACCCTAAGTCTAACTTAGGGAAATTAATAATTAAAGGGAATTAATTTAAACATGTGGGTGAGAATGTGATAAGTGACAAGGATCAAGTCTTTTCTAATCTTAGCCATCGATTAGAGATTAGATCACGGTCGTTGATTGTTCAACAAGAAAAGAATTAAAGGAAGGCTTGGGGTCAGTTGGAGAACACACAAAGTGGTAGCACTTGAGCTAAGTTTATATTTTGGGGTGCAGTTTGCTGAGAATTTTCAAGTGAGCTTGCAGTGCAATGAGGGGCAAATCGACAAAGGGATTTCTAAGGCCGAGGTCGAGAATACAATTGCAGAGAGGCAAATCTGTACCAGAGAGGTAGCACAATCCAGGAAGGGTAACATAGAGGCAACCTAGGCACAGCAGGGGTGACACAGACCCAGCTAGGCTCAGGCAAAGCCAACGTAGAGGCTGATGCAGTCAAAGGAGGGTGACGCAAGCCAGGAGGGGCTGACACAGAGCCAAAGGTTGCCACACTGGGGTTTCCTCTGAAAGGGCTCATATTCAATGGATCAGATAGAGTGACGCAGCCACACTGAAGGTTGATGCAGTGACTGTGTAGGCACCTGTGGGGTTCCTCATTATCAACTGGATCAGCCATATTTTCTGTCTCCGAAGATAGAGGTACATCTGTCGGGATTTCTCTATTGGGAAAACCACTACTGGTGCCCTTGTTTGTATTCAGAATTATGCATAATAATAAAACCCTCAAGAGTTGTTGCGCCGATTTTCTCGCATTGGGTTTTTCCAGGGACATTTGTCCAAAAAATATTGTGTGTCCTTTGTCATGTGTGCTTAATTCTTCAATACTTGATTTGTATGTATGTGTAGATCTGCAGTGTATTTACTTCGTTGTTTTCTGAATATTTCTGAAAAATAACTTGTTAATGTAACAATACAAGTAGGAGAAGTAAACCAGATTTCTGCATTAGAAATTTCTATTAAGTAGATTCAGGAATTATCACATGAAGAAGCATTGGAACATCTGCAGGATCAAGTCATCACACTCCAGCTCGAACATGAGGTCATAAACTCTAACCAAGGCCATGACTTATAAAATCTCTAGCCTCTTCCCCAAGGTAGGGCCCTCACTGTTATCCAAATCCTGTAGGGTCTCCACTATCAAACTGAAGAATCTCCTCATAATGGTATCACTGTAAGAAGGTATAGGTGCGGTCAACATCAAGATACTACTAAGACAAGAGGCAACTAGAAGTAGCCGGGACTTGCGGGAGTGAGATCAAACTCACAATTTTCTCTGTAGCCAAGGTTTTCTCTGTTGGGTGAACCGGATTATGGCACCCTAGATGTACTCAGAATATTGTTGCTTAATAATAATAAACCCTTGGATCTGTTGCACCGGTTTTCTCGCATTGGGTTTTTCCAAGGACATTTGTCGAAAAAAATTGTGTCTTTTGTCATATGTGCGTGATGTTCAGTAAATGATCTATATTTGTGTAGGCTACTAGTTGTGTTTACTTCGATGTTTTTTTTAATATTTTCAGGTAAATAACTTGTGCATAATTAAAACAAGTAAGAGAAGTAAATCAATATTTAGCAGTAGGATTTTTGTGCTTAGAAATTTTCACGTGTAGATCTCCAGTGTGTTTACTTCATTGTTTTCTGAGTATTTCTAAAAATAACTTGTTAATGTAAAAACACAAGTAGGAGAAGTAAACCATATTTCTGCAGCAGAAATTTATGTTAAGTAGATTCAGGAATTCTCACATGGTATCAAAGCTATTGCAGATTAGGGGGAGTTGAAGCCATTAGCGAATTGACGAAGATTTTTTTTGCAGGAAGACAACTGAGACAGCAAAAGAGGCAGCGTAACACCAAAGGGACAGCACAGACCCAGCAGGGGTGACGAAGAACCTGTCTAGCTCTCGCAGAGCTGATGCAGAGGCTGATGCAGGCCCAAAAGGGTGACGCGGAGCCTATCTAGCTCAGGCAGAGGTTGACGCAAGCCCAGGAGGGTGACGCAGTCCGAGAGGGGGTGACATTGTGTCAGTTGTCGTGGTTGGAGGTGCAGTTTTGTCCTTCAAATTTGCTAGTGGGGCATTGTTTCTACCGGTGCAGAACAGTGTCTAGCAGGTTTGATAAAGTAAGGGGGAACAACTCTTCAGCAGACTTTCTAGCCAAGAAGACTGAGTTCCGATCAGTGGAGTGATTAGAGAGGGTTGATTCGATAGAATTGGTGGAGGATTTCCGAGAAGGAAATCACTGGTCAGAGGGAGTGTATTCTCTAGAGGGTTTCTATCGCCAAGAAACTCAGATCTGTTATCTTGCTTAGAGCAGCATCAGAAGAAGGGATAAGAGCATATGTTTCGACATTTTTTTAGCATAAATGGCCTCTCATGAACTGAGGGATCGGGACACGTTAGGCGGAGCATCTAACTTCGTCATTTGGAAAGCCAAAATCCTGTCATTCCTTGATGAATATCGTATCAAAGATCATGCCGAGAGGGTTTTAGCCGTTCCGTTCAATGCTAATCCATTAAAGAAGTATGAGGAAAATCAAGCACGAGTTAAGTGCTTGATTATGGATAGAGTGAAGGATCATGTGCTCCCACATATTGTCGAGAAGAACATGACAAATGACGTGTACAATGTTGATCAAGTTGTATCAAGGCACCTCCGTCCAGAGGAAGATGCTTATGGAGAATCAACTGCGACTATTTCAGATGCACAAGGGAGAGGAAATTGACCCCTTCCTCATTAGATTGAAGGGAATTCGATATCAACTCATTGCTATGGGGACAACTCCTAATCATGGTCTCATGGTGAGGACTGCCTTGAATGCAGTCATGGATGATTGGGAGACCTTAGTCCAAAGTATTTTGGGCAGAGAACAACCTCCAAATTAGGAGGACATGTGGGCAATGCTTCGTCAAGCGGAGATCAAAAGAATGTACAAGATGGGCAGCAGCAGCAGAGGAGCCAAGATCAAGAGGGAGGAGGAAGATGCGGCTCTCACATCTAAGGGGCAGGGGCAACAACAAGGGAAGAAGAAGGACCTCTCAAAGGTCTGGTGCTTCAGATGTGGCGAATTAGGACATTTCGCCAATACTTGTCCTAAGAAGAAGAAGGGCAAGGAAGATTCAGATTTAAGGTTGTATCAGCCAAGGGGGATGATGGCAGTGATGATGATGTGGCCATGAGTGCTTATCTACCTCGAGAGACATTAGGGGAATTTTGAGGTCTAAAATGGGCCTCCTAAGGAAATAATAAAATAATAGCTAAACCAATAAAATAATATTTCTGAATTTGCAATTCACTTTTTTCACCATAATCCATGTAACCATAGTTAAATTCAATTCAAAAGTTGTACCAAAATAAAATTACTAAAAAAATTGTATTGATGTGACTATAAATAAGAATGAGCTTTTCAAGAAAAATTCATTATCATTGAACAACTAATGCATTTGTCCTTTGTACTTAAATAACTTAAAATAAAATATAAATACAAATTTATACCTTAATTAATATAATATACATTAAAATTTATATTATTTAAATTGTATACACATAATAATATACTATATAAAAATAATATAATATAAATATAATATAATAAATGTATAGGATATACTGTTTCTTCAAGAATATGAAATGATACATATCTTTGTAGATCAAAAGTAAGTGAAATGACATTTATTATATAGTTTCACTCTTTGACTTTAGTACAATTAGAGCACTACCATGGTTAACCATGAGTCTTTATCCACCATTGAGAACATGACAAGTAAGTACATTTAACTCAAACAATGCCACCTCAACCATTAGAGATGATGTCATCCCATAAAATGTGATTGGTTCTCATAAAGTGAATTTTGACTGCAAGCATAATTTTTCCTGTGAGGCCCATTTTAGACCTCTGAAAATTTCAACAGAGAGGTAAGGCATTGATCCTAGATGAGCTACATGGTGGTGAGGGCATTGACTTCAGGTGCCCAAACTCTTGGATCACACAGATGAGCCACGGATTCGTTAAAGATAGTAGCAGGATGAATGGATCTGGCCAGCAGGATTGTGGAAGCACGCCAACAAAGGAGGATGTTAAGATCAGGAGTGTGATGAGGCAAAGGCAAAGAAGAATATAGAGGCATATGGGACTTCAACAACGCAGAGGGACAGTGCTTACGCAGTCCAGAGCAGCAGCAACACAGAGCTTCAGAGGATCAGCGCAGCTCAACAGCAGAGGGTGCTTCAGTATCGAGATGCAACCAAACTAACTTGTCTGTCAGTGTTTTGGGTGATGTCCTTCAGTTGCTTACTTCTCGGCAACTGAGTTGCAGTGCAACAAGTAGCAATGGCAGTGTTATGGGCAGCATGATGCAACATTTGAGAGGGAGTTGCAGTACATATGAGGCAGTGACTGTGGCAGAGCCATGGGCAGCAGTATAGAAGGCAACAACGCAGTGGATGAAGGGCAGCATGCCAAGCATTAGCAGCCTAGGGGACCAATGCCATGGATCATAATGCTTCTGGAGTGAAATCTTGCTAGAGCACATTCCTCGCTAAGAGGGAGTGTTGATTTTTGGGTAGTATCGGATGTGCTCTAGCTTCAAAACTTTGTGGAGGGGCTAGAACACATGAGATTTCCAAGACCCTAAAATCGTTTAGAGAAATTCCACCCGGAGCCTAAGTTATTCCAATAATTAATTATTTTAATAGAGACCCTAAGTCTAACTTAGGGAAATTAAATAATTAAAGAGAATTAATTTAAACATATGGGCGAGAATGTTCTAAGTAACGACAATCAAGTGTTTTCTAATCTTAGCCGTCGATTAGAGATTAGATCACTGTTGTTGATTGTTCAATGAGAAAAGTATTAAAGAAAGGCTTGGGGTCAGTTGGAGAACACACACAAAGCGTTAGCACTTGAGCTAAGTCGAAATTCTGGGGCGCAGTTTGCTAAGAATTTTCGAGTGAACTTGCAGTGCAGCGACAGGCAGATCGACAGAGGGATTTTTGAAGCTGAGGCCGATAATACAATTGCAGAGAGGCAGATCTATACCAGAGAGGCAGCGTAGTCCAAGAAGGGTGACACAGAGGCAGTGTAGGCCTAGCAGGGGTGACACAGACCCAGCCAGGCTCACGCGAGCCAGCATAGAGGTTGACGCAGTCATAGGAGGGTGACACAGGCCAGGAGGGGTTGACGCAAAGCCAGAGGCTACAAGGCTGGGGTTTCAATGGGCCAGAAAGGGCTCGTATTCAGCAGATCAAACATAGTTTTGCAACTACACTGAAGGGTGACACAGTGATTGCATAGGCATGTGCGGGGTTCCTCATTATCAGCTGGATCAACCATATTTTCTGTCTCTAAATATAGAGTTACATCTATCATGATTTCTCTATTGGGAAAACCACTACTGGTGCCCTTGTTTGTATTCAGAATTCTACATAGTAATAAAATCCTCAAAAAATATTGTGTGTCCTTTGTCATGTGTGCTTAATTATTCAGTACTTGATCTGTATGTATGTGTAGATCTGCAGTATATTTACTTCGTTGTTTTCTGAATATTTCTGAAAATAACTTGTTAATGTAAAAACACAAGTAGGAGAAGTAAACTAGATTTCTGCAATAGAAATTTCTTTTAAGTAGATTCAGGAATTTTCACATGAAGAAACATTGAAACATCTGCATGATCAAGTCATCACACTCCAGCTCGAACATGAGGTCATAAACTCTAACCAAGGCCATGAATTCTAGAATCTCTAGCCTCTTCCCAAGGTAGGGCCCTCACTGTTATCCAAATCCTGCTGGGTCTCCACTATCAAACTGAACAAACCCTGCAGGGTCTCCACTATCAAACTAAAGACTCTCCTCATAATGTTATCATTGTAAGGAGGTATAGGTGCGGTCAACATCAAGATACTACTAAGACAAGAGGCAACTGGAAGTTTGACTCCCATACAAGGGTGCCTCAAATACTTGGGTTGTGTTAAGGCAATCATGGCTAGTTTTAGAGCCCAAATTAAGTTTCTCCCATCTGACTAGTCCACTTCAGAAAGGACTGAATCAGGCTCTTCT
The DNA here is from genome assembly GCA_034641835.2 of Pinus albicaulis. NCBI lineage: Eukaryota > Viridiplantae > Streptophyta > Pinopsida > Pinales > Pinaceae > Pinus > Pinus albicaulis. The sequence continues at coordinate 997,581,197 of CM076583.1, forward strand.
AGTTTGAGAAGGGCTTTGGGTGTAACCCCATACATCTAAATTTTGTTCCAAGTTTGAAGATTTTGTGTCCCAATTCATGCTCTTCCTGTGGCGGTTCTTGTTGTAACATAGAAAGTGTTCCCTTGGAAAGGGTTTTATCAATTGTTGTTGTGAATTTATTAATAGTATTTATGAATGTGTCATCCATGTTTTAGTACATCAGCTGACTTATGCAAGACTCTGACAACAATACAGTAATACTTGACTCATACAAGACTGTGAAAAATAATGACATGACCAGTAAACTCCAAACATTCATATCCAACTCAACAATATGCTCATCATACCCAACATACAAACAAGATATTCAACCATAGAAATTCACCACTCAAACATTGCCCAAATAGCTAAATCTCCCTCACCAATGTCAAGGCTCATGACCCTCCTATCAAACCCTTGACGGATAGATCTATACCCAATACAACCTATTACAGGGCTTTTAATAAATTCTGCCAGTCATGACAATAAATACAAGCTACATATAAAACTCATAATTTATTGGACATTTTCTTGATTGAAACAAACTTATAGAAGGATAACAACTGTTATATACGTTGCCTTGGAAATTTTCAATAGTCAACTCCAGCAAAACGATCCCAGTGACTAGCTACAGCTTCAACAACCAATTCTATGTAGTCCTAGGCTTGGATAATTGTTGACGACTTAATGGTTCAAGTTTTCAGTTAACCAGAGATGAAACACTCATTCTGGGCTTGCACAAGGCAAGCTACCATTCTCAAGTGAGCAATAACAAATGATACAGCTGCTGCAACAACTTCTCCTCTGAATATTGCGTTGTCTCCCAATTTCTTCAACTGCTAGCTAACTTCGGTACTAGATTTGGCCACTGAAAAGTGCTCAGAAAATTCTAGGAATTTGGGAAGGTAATCATTGCCCAAAACCTAGAAAAACCCAGAAATGGTTTGGCTTGGTTCTGAACTTACAAAATCGATCCCCAAGGCCCTATGCTCTCCAGCAACAATTTTGCACTAGCTGCTGCAATGCATTGGCCAAAACACCGACACCCGGTGCTCGGAAAATTCTCAAAATTACTCCCAGACTCATCAATCCAATCTGACCAAAACCCAAAAATGGTTTGGCCAAATCACGATCCTCCAAAATTGACCCCAATAAGCCCTACGCTCTCCCAGTAGTTATTGAATACACTGTCTACATAATGATCAACTAACTATTCAACAACCCTCCAAATATGCAACAAATAATCTCTCCTACACTTCCTCTTTAATTGATATGCAGTAAAACCCTTGAACTTGACTTTTCTGGTAATTTGGCAAGTAAACCCTCAGGCTGGCAAGATCACCAGCTCTGATAACATTGTAATATCCCTTTCGGAATATTTTGCGGGTTTTTGCTAGAAAGTGATTCAATTATAAAATCACCAGAAGATTTCCATGTAAAATACCTTCAGAATTTGAAGTTGTTAACATTATAAACAATATGCACACATCAACCACAATATTTACGGAAAAACGGAAATAGTATTGGCAACTGAAAAATAAACAATATAAGCATGCAGTAGATCTCAACCTTATTTTATTAATATAAAATTGTTGGAACAAAACTAGAGATGGCTAAAGTAATGGCCCAAGTAGATCTACAATAATGCCACAACTGGCCTCCAAAACAATTTGGAAATAAATAACTGCAACCTATGAATCTTGAATGGATCCACCAAGGAAAGAGATGGGTGCTCACCCACTCTCACTAATCACCCAAGCGTTTCCGTCCTGGGGCGACTGTTGAAGTAGAGAATCAAGTTCTCAAACCTCTCACAAAAACAATGATCCAATCCAAGATGTCTGCAAATGACCTCTGCTTCTCCTTTTATAGACCTGATGGATAGATATCCAATCCTCTAGAAGCATCTTATTTTATTATTATTCTAGAAGATTCTCCATGGACTTTATCTTAGTGACTTTTAATTTAATTTTATTTCGCTTAAGTCACTTTTGGGCCCTTTCCTCTAATTAATTATTTTTCCTTTAATTAAATGACTAATTAAAGTCAATTTTAATTAAGGAAAATGGTAAATCGCCCACGGTACTCTCTCTGGCCACTATAAGCCACTTCTCAGCATCCCATCCCGGAGATCTCCTCATTCCAGTTCCAACGAGCTATTACACTGAGGTGTTCCATCAAATAATCTTTTTGGAATACTACCTTGAGCATAATTAATTAATTTAGGCTCCATAATAATGCTAATTTTGAAAGTGGTCGGAATGCGACAAAATGAAAGACAAATTGTGTTGATGAAGAAATATGCCAAGCAAATTCCATCAAATCTTGTAAAAACTCCCAAAACCTCCCTCAGAACCCCTAGTAACATGAACCTGCTTCAATGGTCTGGCCATCCCCTGTCCTGGAAATTCACCCTGGCTGTACTATGGAGAAAAATAAAAATTGGAACATTATAGAGTGTGCAAGTAACAGGACTATGAGCCCAGGGATTGTTGAAATTCTCGGAAACTACCCATTCAAGCATATGGATCATGCACTCTATGATGAGCATGTCCCCGAGTCAGAGCCAGTTGGTACCCACTAAAAAGGGTAACCCCATACGAGAAAACTTTATCACCTATCTTGGATAGCCACCCAACAAATAGCTCTACACACTTGTTGATCGATGATGATATTCTTGATTCTCTACCATCTACACTAGTCATGCACCTCTCACCATCTGACATTCCTCTTTGATGAAGGTGGGCTACCACTCAATAAGTACTTTGACCATTTTGCAATCGAATGCTTTTACTTAATGTTTTGGGCATTTTAACATGGATAAAGAGGTGATCTAGATAATTAATTGATCTTGATTGTAAACATGTTTTCTCACCTTACCAGGGGAGTTAAATCTTAACCCTAGTCTAGTGGGATCTCCCCTAAGGCCTTAGGGTCATAGGCACACACTACTTGGGAAACTTGGATTGTAGTGTGTCTACTACCATTTTCCATATCACATCATTTCTTTTGATATCATTTGCATCCTTTGGGTTAACTATTGTGGGTTCATTGAGATTTGGAACTCACATTTCCACACCATTAAGTCATGCTAGAGAACTTTTACCTGGAGGTTGACGCAACTAAAAGAATGAAAAAGTATAATATGGCCACAACACAAGAAAAAAAAAAGTTAAAATGCATAAGGTGGGAGGGACAAAAGTTAGCGTGGAAAAAAGCCTAGCATGAAATATACCCCCCTCATTAGCCATCACCTAGTTCCTGAGCACTAGATGCTCCATCTCATCAAAAGGAACCCTTGCATGTCCCAAACCTGATGAGCAAGAAATTGGCTTCTCTTAAACGGTAAAACAAATGCTATATCATAAAGAGCAAGCTTTGATCCTGGAGATATGCACCATTTAAAAATAATTATCAAAAGGAAGTAAAATGCACACCAAAGAGGTGGAAAAAGTAAGCCAAAAGATGTAACTCATGCCTCCATAATTTCTCCCTTCATTAAATCTATACACTCAATATGTGGACTCTCATTATTTGGTCCCTTGTCTAAGGCACCCAACCATGAAGTCCTTCCCATCTATTGCCACATATTCTCATTAACACCTATGGATTAAAGGGTTAACGTTGGAAATGCCACCTCCCCTTGGGCGCTGGAAGCACCTAATATAGTTGACTACTTGGCACCCATACAAAGGTAGGGAAAAAATTTACGAGACTTGGTCTAGTTAGCTATTTGAAGGTGATCCATGTTTGAAATATTAATATGCCCTTAGCACTTAAGTATGGTACACTTAGATGCATTGATGGTTTTAGTCTCTAATGAATGGTTGTTTTCACTTGAGTTTGAGATGGTTTTGTTAGGTGGTTCAAAGCAATTGAGGACTTGAAGGCACCTTATTCCACTCATAGTCCACATGATTCCCAAGCCATACTTCACATCTAAAGAGTATGATGATAGTGCAGATGCAACATTGCCCATATTCAGTAGAGCATTGGGAACTTTGATGATCTTAGCGGTTGATGGACACCCCATAGCACTCTCAAATGACAGAACATTGAGCTTCTATTTCTTAGCTTGGAGGATTGTTGATGTACTGGTGGACCAAGCATGCCCCTTTGTTGTCCTTGACCCTAGTTGATGGGCATGCATTAATCCAAAGCCTAGATGAGGATGGTTATCCACTAGAATGATTAAGGAGAGATTATTTCACTTGATGGAGCCCCAACGCTGGAGATAGAGATCATTATGTTATCTACTTGGAACCCATAGAGATGGTGTTGGGAACCCACAACTAGTTTTTGGACACATGGAAATTCTCTGAGGCTTGATTTGAGGGACTTCCCTCAAATTGAGGTTGATCATGATGCTTGGAGACCATTGTATCCCTTCCAGTGCATTGGTGGAGCACTTTAAACCATAAAAGGGCACGACGTCATCCTTTTTAGAGGCTTATGGCTCACACGTGTGGGTATTTATTGGCATATTTTGTTGTTGTGCTAGTGGGTTGGCTTGTAATCTATTTTTACTCTATGTCTACTCAAAATAAAACTCATTTAGGGGCTTTAAGTGAATTATTAGAGGTGATATATCTCATATAGAAAGAGGATCGCCTCTTTTATTTCTTCATCATCACACTTGTGGATTTAGTCTCTCTTGAAGAGCTCAACTCGCTTTGTTGTACTTCGCAACTTGTGGAGATGTAATCTTGTGTGGATTTTGGCTATTGGGAACTAATTTTTGATGTGGAGGCATCATTTTAGGATTGAAAGAAGGCATGTTCTTGGAAAAATTGTGATTATTTTTGTTGCATATCTTTACTACTTTATATGTGATGGAATGTTTCTAGGGTTTTAATATTGTTCCTTGTCTAAATGCAAATGTTTATTCTAAATTCTTGGTGATTATTGCATATTAAATCCTTTATCCTTGAACTCCATAGAAAAACTCCTACTGAGCCTTTTTTCTAGTGAATTTCTCCCCTCATAAAATGATAGCTAGTTTAGAAAGTGAAAACTACGGTTTTCCCTTTACTCCCTTCAAATATTTGATATTTTTAGGGTTAGAGTTTATAAGACTCGATCACTCAAGTAGGGAGAAGGCACTAGCATCCCTCTTGATGATCAAAAACCTGAGAATCTTATCCCCCCCCCCCCTATTTCTTATCTTTGCAATCCTTCAAGGAAAGTCGGTAGGGCTAGGGCAAGGGTCAAATTCAACTAGGGCTTGCCTCTAGTCGACATTGGAGTTGATATGGCCTATTTCCACCTTTTTTGACCTTGTCACCTCAAAATATAGCATTTTTCTTGGTGAAAATTACCTAATTAGGGTTGCCATCACCAACCCTAGGCAATTTAGGCCTCTTGAAATCCCAGTTTAGCAAAAAGGCTTCAAGTTAGGGCTCATTGAAAATTTGTCATACCATATTATTGACCATATCCTTCAAGCAAACCTTTTGTACTTGTATGCCTAGATGCAATATTATTAAATCATATCTTGAAACCCTAGGTTTCAAGTGCCAATTTTTAGCCTTCTTATGTTGTTCCTTTACACAAAGAATTATGCCCTAATCCAAGTGAGAAGTACCTTGATCAAACCTCTCTTACATCAACTTGACCCTATGGACTTAGAATACCCTTAGGTGAATATATATTGGGAAGCCTACTATGTAGTAAAATTCCACTATAGAGCAAGGGTGGAGTGCTAAGGTGACAATGGAAGTTGTATCATTGTCACATTAGGGTCTAGTCCTTGCCATGTGAGGCCTCTCACAAGGCCTACTAGATTTTGAGGCGACAAGCCCATAGTGATGGTTTTGGGCACATGGTTTAAATTGGTGACCCATGGGTATTAGAGGCCATGGATTACATGTAATGAAGCCTTTAAAAGGCTTGGGGATTCTCCATTGTAATGTGCCTAAGTTGAATGGAGGGCTCACTAGGCTAGACTAGAATGTTGGCTAACTTGGCTACTTTTTTGTAAAGGCATGGTTGCTTTTAAGCCATGAGATAATAATAGATCTATTGCTGTGTCATGTATCCCCAATTAAGATTTTCCAAGTTAAATCATGATTTATGTGTATTGTTGCTATATATGATTTTTAGCATTTTTTGTCTTGTATTGTTCTTCTCTCTGTAACAAGCAGTATCAGAGCCAAGGGATCAAGACCTCTAGAAGGAGATGATGGTTGCAACAACCAACACATTGTATGTTGAGGTTGAAGCTAACATAAACAAGCTTGATTGGATTTGACTCACATAAGATTGCCTAAGAGGGAAAAAAAGTCCAGCAGGGTGAGATGCATCCATAGAAGTGACTTGTAGTGAGGAGAGCACTTGTTGTGAGCATGTGTGTACATGTGAGAGAGTGGTGGCATAAGTGCTAGGCAACAATACCAAGAAAAAAAATTACATTGGAAAGGAAATTTGCACATTACATATATATGGGCATACAACTATAAGACCTAGTTAGGCATGTACACCCCTACCAGTAAAGTCTTGGACTAAACCTAGGTGATAGGGGAGGAGAGCATGCAAATTTCTCTAGTCAAGTTTAATTGGGGGGAATTCTAGGATAAACTTGACTCGATGAAGAGTCAAAGTTGTTAGGTCGATAGTGGTGGTTTCTAGCACATGGTTTTGGTGGTCTGTGTTATTAGAGCTTATGGGTTACATGTGATGAAGACTTTATAAGCCTTGGGGATTCTCCGTTGTAATGGGCTTAAGTTGAGCGAAGAGCTCACTTGGTGAGGCCAAAATGTTGAGCGACTTGGCTACTTTTAAGTCAAGGCATGGATGCTTTTAAGCCATAAAATTATAATAGAACTATTATTGGTTGGGTTTTCCTGAATTGGGGTTTTCCAAGGTAAATCATGGTTTATGTGTATAGTTGATATGTAAGATTTTTATCATTATTTATTTTTTATTCTTTTTTATCTCCACATTTATGTAGGAAACAAACACACCATCAAAGCTATACAATCAACCATCTATATAATATATAAACTTTACAATCTTGTTAAAATCCTATGGCAAGTGTTGTAGAATATTAATTTCTTTCTTTGATAATTACACAATGATTTTCAAGCAATTTTTCTCATGCCACTAATATCATTGAATAATTATATACAAAAAATCTCAACAATAAATGCAATTGAAACAGTAAAGAACATAGAGAGACAACCATGCAGAGGAAACACTAAAATTTTCACCTAGGAAACCCAACGTTGGGAGAAATCCCAAAAATATTTTCTTGAGGAGAAATTGTATTTTGGCAAGGTTTACAAATCAGAAATTTGTCTAGAAATTTGTGCCAGAAATAAAAGTCAAATACCAACCAAAATTGGTCAAACGGTTGCAAGTCAACATTGGTCAAACTAGGCAAAATACTCATGAGTCAACACTAGTCAAACTTCCTTGCAATTAAACTTTGGACTTGTAGTCAAATCTGCATGTGCGCCCTATGATCAAACTTGCACGTGCAGCCTCCAAAAATCTTGGTCAAGCAACTCATTTAACCCTTAGTCAAATTTTCTCACACATGCAACTAGTCAAGTTGTTGTTCAAACTATACCTTCTCTCACACATATGGCCTCCAAGAGAGATAGAAAGATGAAGAACATATTTCTCCTTTAGCTGAAATTTCTCCACTAGAAAAGATCAAATCATCTTGCTATGTTGATTGATTGTCCTTTCACATGATTTTCTATTTATATAGAACTCTAATGTCGAGATCACAAGAAACCCCTTCACTAATGGAGCCTACATCACAACTCAACATTAGATTAGAATTGTTTACCACATTGTTGGGTGAAAAACCCCAATCAATAAAAAAATTCAAATCCACTCTATGAAAAATAGACCACTCCATCCTGGAGCACAATGTGAGCATCATGCGCCAATATCCCCTAGCCAAATCAGCATGGCTCCATGGGAGAAAGACTACCGCTGGGCCATTCACCCTTAGACAAATCAGCACGGCTACGTGGGTGAATGTATCATTCTCCCCTAGTCAAATCAACATGACCCCATGGGAGAATGTCAACCTGACGTTGCAAAAACATCAACACTTCCTCTCAGTGAGAGAGACATTCTGCATCATGCCATGCTTGTCCCGGAAGTATACAAACTCCCCCTTAGATAAAGGCTTGGTGAGCATGTTCGTAATCTTCCTGTTTGTGGATATGTACTAGAGCCTTACTGCTCCCTTTTACACCATGTCTCGGATGAAGTGATATTTGATCTCAATGTGATTCGACCTATCATGAAATATTGGATTCTTCTAAATCTTGACACAACTTTGATTATCACAATATATCAAGGTTGTCCCTAGCGCCTGATCCAAAGCCACGCTGCTTCTTGACTTGCGAGAATCACTACGATATACTCTACTTATGTTGTACCAAACGCGATAGAAGTCAACTTCCTACTAAAATAGGTATCATCGCCAATCTGAAGCCAAAGAAATACCCTTAGGTGCTCTTTTTGTCCACTGCACTCCCATCCCAATCAGAATCAACATATCCCTTCAACCTCTCTTCACCACCTAAGACATACGTCAAACCATATCCAATTGTACCATGTAGGTACCTCAACACATTCTTCGTTGCAACCCAATGTACATGCCTCAGCTCAACCATAAACTAGCTCAAGGTGCTCACTACAAATCAAAATATAGGGCATAGTGTTAACAAAGTACATCAAGGATCCAATCAACTTCATGTACATCGTGGGATCCACAAAATCTGAATTGGAAATGGAATCACTCAACTTCTTCAAATTTGTCACCATAGGTGTAGCCATGGACTTGTAGTCCATCATACCAAATCTCCTCAAGATCTGAATTTTGTACATCTCTTGTCCAAGGAATATTTCACGGTTCACCAGGTCTTTGCCACACCTCTAATCCCAATAAATAATGCATCAAGCCAAGATCCTTCATCTTGAACTCCGAAGCCAACTTCCTCTTTCACCCAACAATGTGCTTTTCTACCCTAGTAATCCCAAACACATTAAGTATTCATTAATCCTAGAATACCATGCCCTAGGTTCCTTCTTGAGTCAGTACAAAGCCTTCTTCAATCTACAAACATGCGACTCCTTCCAATGTATCACAAAACCATGAGGTTGCTCAATGTACACTTGCTCCTTGTGAAAATTTCTACCTTGAAATTCTACTGCAATAATTGATTTATTTCTCCTCCTTCTTTTCCACAATAAGTTATTTACAAAACCCTTCAGTAAACAAAAAAATAAATTCTACTGCAGTTATCACATAATTGCATAGAGAAAAGAACAATGAAATGCAAGCACAAGAATCAATCACATCAACATAGTTGTTTTTGGACAATAGTCCCCAAAAAATCCCAATGCGGGAAAACTGGTGCAGAAGATGAAGGTTTATTTATTATTCTTCAACAAAAATCTCTTTACAGGGAATGATTTGCAGAATGATGGAGAAAATTTTGTGAAAACACTTGAGATAGTTTTCCTCTAGTCACTGGAAATATTCTGACAACCTAGAGACCCTCCAGCCTCCACTACATCACCTCTGTGTCCTCTTTTGTGTGAGGACTGCGTCCTCTGCTGCGTTGCCTCTCTACAATGTCTCTCTGTTGTTCTGCGTCCCTCCTCCTCTATCTCTAATTGTTGTTGATACCTTCCTCTTCCATGCAACTCTCTCTCTGAAATCGAAATCTTGCTCCTAGAGTATCGACTTCCCTCAAGTTACTGAGTATTTGCTCGATGTATCTCCAATTGTCCCACAAGTCTTCATTTATACTTTTCCTGTAGAGATATCAATGGTCGTGATCAAATCTCTAATCAACGGCTAAGATTAAAACAAACTTGATCCTCGTCTCTTAGAAGCTTCTCACGATCACCCATATTTATATTAATTCCTTTTAATTATTTTAATTTCCTAAGTTTTAACTTAGGAATCATTAAAAATAATTAATTATTTTCATATAATGCACTCTGGGTGGAATTTCTCCAAACTATTTCTGGGTCTTGGAGATCTCATGTATTCTAGCCCCTCTACAAAATTTCGAAGCTAGGGCACATTCGATGCTACCAAAAAAAATCAACACTCCCTCTTAGCGAGGAATGTGCTCTAGTTGTACTTCCCACAAGAAGAATCAACACTCCCTCTTAGCGAGGAATGTGCTCTAGTTATACTTCCCACAAGAAGCATCACCTTGATCCATGTTGATTGTTTGTAGCATCGGAAAGTGTTCCGGGTCTCAAAATTTGTAAGGAGGCTTGGACATCAGCATTCCAAAGAACCCAGAAATTGTTTGTGGAAATTCCACTCGGTTTATATTTTATTAAAATAATTAATTATTTTAATAGAGACCCTAAGTCTAAACTTAGGGAAATTAAATAATTAATGGGTATTAATAAAACAAAGTGTGAATCTTCTAGAGAACGAAGATCAAGTCAAGTTTTAATCACAGCCATTGATTAGACTTCTAATATGGGTCGTTGATTCATCAATGAGAAGATTATAAGAGAAGGCTTGAGGGTCATTTGAAAGGTAAGTCGGGCATACACTCAATAACCCGAAGGAAGTCGATTCTGAAGGAAAAGAATTCAATTTCAAAGGGAGAGTTGCAGGGCAAAGGAAGCAGAGGGAGTCATCACCGACAGGGGTCGGGGAAAGAAGGAAACAGAAGGTTGGAGAAGGCAACACAAAGCAGCAACGTAGAGAGCTCATGCAGAGTGATGCAGTCTCACGCAGGCACTGCGCAGAGAGATATGTAGAGGGACGCAAAGAGGAGCTAAGAGTCTCCCAGGTGTCAGAAACTATCCAGAGGGTTCGTGAGAATTTATCTTAGGTGTTTTCTAAAGAAGTTTGCCCGTCTTTTCTTTGTAAATAATTTTATTGCTGAAGAATAATATATAAACCCTCATCTGTTGCACCTTTTTTCCCGCATTGGGATTTTCCATGGACAATTGTCCAAAAATAATTGTCTATGTGATTGATTCTTATTCTTGTATTTCTTACTGTTCTATTCTCTGCATATACTTGAGTGAATGCTGTAGTAGTAATAATTTCGAAATTTACTGGAAGAATTCTGTAAATACCTTATTGGAAATAATAAGTAGGAAGAAATAGATCTATCACCGCAGAAGTATTTTCAGGATTGAAATTTTCACATGGTATCAAAGCAAAGATGAGTAACAAGAGCACACAACAGACGATGGAACGAAGATCAGACGTTGCAGTAGCGACTCGGAAGGGTTCACACAGTTCTCTAGAGAAGATGGAAAGCATGAAATAGCAGATGGATCACGACATTTCTGTTCTGGCATCCAGATTGGAAGAAGAATTTTCTTGTGTGTCAAGTCCTACTTCTCCTAAGATCTGGTATATTGACAATGGGGCTTCTGCTAACATGATGGGAGTGTGAGAATGTATCTCAAGCTACCAAGAAGAGCGGATGAATTTTAAAATCACCATGGGCTATAAGGCGAAATGTACCCCTGTTGGAAGAGGTACCATAGTGTTTCAAACAGAAGCTGGTAATAAGCTTCGGGCCACCAATGTGTTGCATGTGCCTGGTTTGGGAATGAACTTGCTCTCTATGTTGCAGCTTCAAAAAAAAGGCTATGCCATTTAATTCAGTGGCAAAAGAGTATACGTCAAACACCCGAGTTGGAAGAAGAAGGCACAAATCAGAGTCAGGAGCAATAAACTCTACAAGTTACAACTCGAATCCCTAATGGCGCTAATAGGCAGCACTGATGAGAAGGATTTGAATAAAGTATGGCACAGGAGAATGGGGCACTTACACCATAGGGAGTTAAAAATTCTCAAGAAGATTGTCACGGGAGTTCCAGAACTGAGCATCAAGCAAGACAATGTCTGTAGAGGGTGCGTATTTGGAAAGTATGCCAAGGCAGCGTACCATAGAAGCAGCAATAGGGCTAAGAGTGTGTTGGGCTTAATACACTCGGACATCTGCGGACCAATCTCCACTAGAGCTCTTAGTGGTGATGAATATTTCATCACCTTTATTGATGACCATTCCAGGAAGACCTGGATCTACTTTCTGAACACTATAGATGAAGTCTTTGATCGATTCAAGGATTTTAAAGCTCCGGCAGAGAATCTGACAGGAAAGCGAATAAAGACACTGCGATCAGACAATGTTGGAGAATACATCGATAAAAACTTCACAGAGTTTTGCACAAGGGAAGGCATTAGAAGAGAGTGGATTGCTCCGTATAATCCGAAGCAAAATGGAATTGCAGAGAGAAAGAATAGAAGTATTGTCGAGGCTGCAAGGGAAATGTTGTATGATCAAGAAATGCCCAAATTCTTGTGGGTTGAGGCTTGTAATATAGTTGTCTACGTATAGAACAGGATTCCTCACAGTGCATTGGGTAAGATCACTCCAGAAACTCTCTTCACTGGCAAGAAGACAGAAGTGAGCCACTTTAGGATTTTGGCAGTGCGACATACTGCCATGTGCCCGAAGAGAAGAGGAAGAAATTGGATAAGACTGTGGAAAAAGGATATTTGGTGTGATATAATGAGAATGTAAAGGCTTACCATATTTATATTCCTGAGAGCAAGAAGATTTTAGTACGACGGGATGTGAAGTTCATAGAGGAAAGGGCGTTCAGGAAATCTCGAGATCTTCCTTCTGCTACACAGTCTAAGGAGGATCCGTTGGTCCAACCACAACGACCTGCGGAGGGTAATACAAGTGCCTCTCCAAGGCATGGGGATCCAAGGGATACATCTCCCGAGGACTTGTAGGAAGGAGAGCAGGTAGATCCACCCACTACCAGTGCTAGGAAGAGTAGGGAACTATGAAAAATTTTGAGGGACGCAGAAGAGTTTGTCGGAGCCCCCAAAAATGAGAAGAGGCAACATAAACAACCTTAAAGGTACCAAGACTTCATAGCTCAGTTTGGGGAAACCTCTAGTTTTCAAGAGACAGCGCAACATCAGGTATGGGTAGATGCGATGGTGGAAGAATACAACTCCATCATGACAAATGATGCCTGGGAAGTGGTTCCTAGGCCTCGAGATAGATCAGTTGTGGTTTCAAGATGGATCTGCAAGATCAAATATGCTGTAGATGGTAGCATCGATGTCAAGACTGCATTCTTAAATGGGGTGATAGAAGAAGAAGTATATATTGAAAAACCAAAGGGCTTTGAGATGCATGAGCAGAAAACTCATGTGTGCAGGCTCAAGAAGGCCTTGTATGGAATGAAGCAAGCCCCTAGAGCTTGGTATGGTCGAATTGACAGCTATGTGCAGAAGATGGGATTTGTCAAGAGTGACACAGATCCCAATCTCTACTATTTGAGAGTAGGGGATAAGCCTCTGATACTGGTGTTGTATGTAGATGATCTATTTATGACAGGATCATCTAGGCTCATCAAGGAATGCAAGGAAAATTTAGCTGCAAAATTTGACAAGAAGGATCTAGGGCTGATGCATTATTTTCTGGGGTTGGAAGTTTGGCAGCAAAAGGGTGAGATCTTCCTTGGTCAAGGAAGGTATACTACATAAATTCTGAAGAGGTTTCAAATGGAGGACAGTAGACCCATGGCTACTCCAATGATTACCAACTGGAAGAAAATGGACACGTCCGAAGATGATGAGGTTGATCCTACCTTGTATAGGCAGCTCATAGGATCTCTGATGTATTTGGTAAACAGGAGACCAAACATTTGTTATGTTGTCAATACTCTCAGTTAGTTCATGGTGGAACTGAGGAGGTCTCATTGGGCAACAGCCAAACATGTTCTCAAATATCTACAAGGAACAGTCGAGCTCGGACTGAAATACACCCAAGGCAATGACATCAGGATAATCGAGTACATTGACGCAGATTGGGTTGGGAGCCCAGTAGATCAAAAAAGTACCAGAGGGTATTGTTTCAGTGTCGGATCAGGAATGACCTCCTGGTGCAGCAGAAAACAGAAATCCGTGGCTCTGAGGTCACCAGAGGTAGAATATATGGCAGCAAACACGACTTCGTGTGAGGCTATATGGCTTTGGAAATTGCTTGTGAACTTACTTGAGGAAAAGATGGAGGCAACCAACATTCCATGTGATAATCATAGTTGCATCAAGCTCTCTAAGAAACTTGTGTTTCATGATCGGTCAAAGTACATTGACATCAGTTGTCACTTCATCAGAGACTGTGTCCAATGGGGAACAGTACAATTACAGTACACTCCTACAGCAGAACAAGTGGCGGATATCCTCACAAAGCTCTGGGGAAGACAAAGTTTGTCTATTTCAGAGAAAAGATGGGGATGATCAAGAATCCATTTCAGCAACAGGAATGGATAGGCTCAGGATTCAAAGGGAGTTGCAGTACATATGAGGCAGTGACAGTGACAATGTCATGGGCAGCAGTACAAAGCGTAGTAGCGCAGCAAATGAGGGGCAACAACCAGGCATCAACAGCGCAAAGGATGCTTCGAGACAGAGCATCATGCAACAGGCATATTGCTAGAACACTTTCCTTGCTAAGAGGGAGTGGTGCTTTTTTGTAACTTCGGAAGGTGTTCCAGGTCTCAAAATTTGTAAGGAGGCTTGGACATCAGTATTCCAAAGAACCCAGAAACCGTTTGTGGAAATTCCACTCAATTCATGTTTTATTAAAATAATTAATTACTTTAATGGAGGCCCTAAGTCTAAACTTAGGGAAATTAAATAATTAATGGGTATTAATAAAACAGAGTGTGAATCTTCCAGAGGACGAAGATCAAGTCAAGTTTTAATCTCAACCATTGATTAGACTTCTAATCTGGGTCGTTGATTCATCAATGAGAAGATACTAAAGAAGGCTTGAGGGTCATTTGGAAGGTAAGTCAAGAATACACTTAGTAACCTGAAGGAAGTCGATTCTGAAGGAAAAGAATTTGATTTCATAGGGAGAGTTGCAGGGCAGAGGAAGCAAAGGGAGTCAACACTGACAGGGGTCGAGGAAAGAAGGGCGCAGAAGGTCGTAGAAGGCATCGCAAAGCAGCAGCTCAGAGAGCTCACGCAGAGTGACGCGGTCTCATGCACGCACTGCGCAAAGAGACACGCAGAGAGGAGCTAAGAATCTCCCGGGTGTCAGAAACTCTCCAGAGGGTTCGTGAGAATTTATCTTATGTGTTTTCTAAGGAATTTTGCCAGTCTTTTCCTTGCAAGGAATTTCATTGCTGAAGAATAATATATAAACCCTCATCTGCTATACTGGTTTTCCCGCAATGGGTTTTTCTGGGGACAATTTTCCAAAAATAAGTGTGTCTATGTGATTGATTCTAATGCATGTATTTCTTACTGCTCTATTCTTTGCATATACTTGAGTGAATGTTGCAATAGTATTTATTTCGAAATTTACTGGAAGAATTTTGTAAATAATTTATTGGAAATAATAAGTAGGAGAAATAAATCTATCACTACAGAAGTATTTTTAGGATTGAAATTTTCACAATCCACGGCATCAGTCCTCTGCGTTGTTGATGCTCGGTTTGTCACCCTTCATCTACTACGTTGTTGTTGCCACTGTATTGTTGCCCATGACATCACTAATGCATCTGTACTGTAGCTCCCTCTTAAGTACTACACTATTCGTCTTTGCTACTAAAACGGATTCTCAATCATCCCCAACTTCTCCCTGAAATAAACAAACTTTGTTCTTCCTAGAGCATTAGTGAGGATGTTTGCCACTTGTTCTCCAGTCGGAGTGTATTGTAACTGTAATGCACCCCGCTAGACACAGTCTCTGATAAAATGACACCTAATGTCAATGTGCTTCGACCGATCATGAAAAGCAGGATTCTAAGAGAGCTTGATGCAACTTTGATTATGAAATAAAATGTTGGTCACGTCCACCCTTCTCCTGAATAGATTCACAAGCAACTTTCTAAGCCA
This sequence comes from Pinus albicaulis, assembly GCA_034641835.2. Taxonomy (NCBI): domain Eukaryota; kingdom Viridiplantae; phylum Streptophyta; class Pinopsida; order Pinales; family Pinaceae; genus Pinus; species Pinus albicaulis. Next base: position 997,597,107 of record CM076583.1, read on the forward strand.
TATGGCTTCACATAAGGTTGTGTTGGCTGCCATATATTTTGATTCAGCTGAGCTTAGTGCTACGGACTTCTGTTTTCTACTGCACCAGGAGGTCATTCTTAATCCAATGTTAAAACAGTACCCAATGGTACTTTTCCAATCTACTGAACTTCCAACCCAATCTGCATCATTGAATCCACTATGTCTGATGTCATTGCCTTGAGTGTACTTTAATCCATGCTCGATTGTTGCTAGTATATATCTGAGAACATGCTTGGCTGCTGCCCAATGCTCCCTCTTGGGTTCCACCATGAACTGACTGAGGGTGTTGACTGCATAACAAATGTCTGGCCTGGTGTTGACCAGATATATCAGGGATCCTATGAGCTATCTGTACAAGGTGGGATCTACTTCTTTATCTTCAGATGCATCAATCTTCTTCCAATTGGTAATCATTCGGGTAGCCATGGGCCTACAGTGCTGCATCCTGAACCTCTTTAGAATTTTTGTAGCATATCTCCCTTGTCCAAGGAAGATTTCACCCTTTTGCTTCCAAACTCCAGCCCCAAAAAATAATGCATCAGTCCCAAATCCTTCACGTCAAATTTTGTAGCTAGGTTTTCCTTGCAATCCTTGATGAACCTGTCAGGAATAGGTCATCTACATATAATACCAGAATTAGAGGCTCATTCTCTACTGTCAAATAGTAGAGGTTAGGATCTGTGTCACTCTTGACAAATCCCATTTTCTGCAGGTAACCATAGGTAACCATCAATTCGAACGTACCATGCTCTAGGTGCTTGTTTAAGCGCATACAAGGCTTTCTTTAGCCTGCATACATGAGTTTTCTTCTCATATGTCTCAAAGCCCTTTGGTTGTTCAATGTATACTTATTCTATCGCCCCATTCAAGAAAGAAGTCTTGACGTCCATTTGTTGAATCTCCCACCCCATCTGCGTTGCAAGGGATATCACAGATCTGATATAAGTATACCTGGCTACTGTGGCAAAGGTTTCTTCGTAGTATATCCCTTCCTTTTGAGCATACCCCTTAGCCACGAACATACCTTTGTACTTTTCCACACTGCCATCTATAGATCTTGTAGATCCATCTTGAACCTAGAACTGATCTGTCTTGAGGTCTAGGTACCACTTCCCAAACATCATTGATCATTATGGAACTGTATTCCTCCACCATAGCATCTACCCACACTTGATGCCGAACTGCCTCCTGAAAACTAGAGGGTTCTCCAACCTGAGCCACCAAATTTTGCTATATGTCTGGTTGTCTACGCTGCCTCTTCTCGGTTCTAGGAGCTCCAATGAACTCCTCTGCGTCCCTTAGTATCTGTCGTAATTCCCGGTTTGTTCTTCCACTGGTGGTGGGTGGATCTTCTTGCTCCTCCTCCTGTGAATGTTCCTGCAGTGATACTTCTGGATTCTTATGCCTTGAACGAGCACTGGTGTTGGTTTCATTTGGTCAAAGTGGCTAGACCAATGCATCGTCCTCTGACTGCTTTTCGGAAGGCATTTATCGGGATTTCCTAAAAGCTTTGTCCTCCATGAACTTTACATCCCGTCGTACTACGACTTTCCTACTGCCGGGAATGTAGATTCTATATGCCTTAGCATTCTCGCTATATCCCACCAAATATCCTTTTTCCGCGGTCTGATTGTAATATTCCCAATTAGCAATGGCTAATTGGAATATTCGATTTTGGTCAATTTTGCCTTATTTAGCTAAATTATAAATAAAAGTGAGTAGAGGGGGGCATAACTCACTCTAAAAATAAAATGCACTCCCTAGTAGACACAACGTTGTAACTTAAGTGAGCCAAGGGGGCCAAGAGACCATGTAGAGAGGGGGCCCACGTAGACCACATGGAGGGACTGCGCAGGCCAAGTTGAGCACGTGGCAAAGGGAGGCTACGTTGGAGGAGGTGGGCCTTAGGGTTTGAGAGAGGCCAACGATATATAGAGAGCAGAGCCTCCTCATTTTGGGGATTTGATGTTTATGATATTGAGCTGGTCATTTCTACTTCTTGAGCACGCTGGTTGTTTAGCTAGTCTGCAGCACTGTTTAGTGCACCGAGTGTCTCCGTTCGGAGATCTCATCCTCAGCCTTGGGGGACTTCGAGTGTCTGCTCATGTGAGGTTGTCCCATCAGTATTTTGCAGGAGGATTGGTGTTTGGCCTTTGTAGAGGAGCAGTGCATCCATAGACTGCGCAATCTTGAGAGGGAGGACGCAGTCCATTTCCTAGGAGCTCCAAATTGGGTTTCTTTCGGAGGTTTCGAGCTTGGAGATTGAGCGAGGTGCCAGCCCTTGCCTGTTGGAGGATTTTGGCAAAGTTTGTGGCCGTATTTTGGTGGTTCCCATTCAGCCTCAGCGCAGAGCCTTGGAGGACAGCGTAGATCCTTAAGGGGGTGATTTTCAGGGGTCGGTCATTTCAGAAATGCTTTCTGGGCCTTTCTGGGTATGGTGAGTAGAGGTGGATTCCAGAGTTCCAGCATTTTCCGAGTAGGGGAGCAGCCCCAAATACTTATTTTGGTTCCAGCAGTAGCAACAGCACAACAGTTCTCCGACAGCTTGGACGTAGATCAGAGACCAGCCATTTCCTTGTCATTCCGAGAGCTTTTCTTCACTTGCCTGGTGCAAGTCTAGATGCCATCACTCTGATCACCTATTGTACTCATTTCTATTCTCAGTATAATAAAATGGCTCAGCATTCTCTCTGCATTTCTTGAGTATCTGTTACATGTTTTATGTATGCTATTGTATGCTTGCACTACTATTATTTTCCTCTTCGAGCATTCCAGTTATTATACCACTTGGTGTGTTTTCCCCATACTCTTAGACAGAGTCTAGAAAGGGCCAGGTAGCCTCCAGATCTCACCCTCTTCTCAGAGTGAAATATCTGGTAAATGCCCTCCCAATCCATCTCTGGTTGGAGTTTGCTTGTGTTTGAGAGATATCCCTTAAAAGGGATATTACACTGATCCAACTTATTTCTCTTTTCTTCGGGTACATGGCGGTATGCCAAACTCCCAAAGATCCTCAAATGACTCACTTTTGTCTTTCTGCCAGTGAAGACACTCTCTAGTGTAATCTTACCTAATTCCCTGTGAGGAATCCTGTTCTGAACATACAGAGTCGTGCTGCATGCTTCTTCCCATAGAAATTTGGGCATATCCTGATCATACAAAATTTCCCTTGTTGCTTCAACAATAGTTATGTTTTTCCTCTCGGTAACCCCATTCTGCTCTGGATTATATGGAGCAGTCCAATCCCTTTTGATGCCTTCCCTTGCGCAGAACTCAGTGAAGTCTTTATTAGTATATTCTCCACCATTGTCTGACGCAATACTTTTATCCTCTTCCCTGTCAGATTCTCAACCAGAGCCATAAACTCTTTGAATCGATCAAAGACCTCATCCTTCGTCTTTAGAACGTAGATCCAAGTCTTCCTGGAATGGTCATCAATGAAGGTGATGAAGTATTCAGCACCACTAAGAGCTCTTGTGGACATTGGTTCGCAGATATCTGAGTTTATTAATCCCAAAACACTCTTTGCCCCATTGTTACTTTTGGAATAAGCCGCTTTGGAGTACTTGCCTAGTACGCACCCTCTGCAGACATCATCTCATTTGGTGTTTAACTCTGGAACTCCTGTGATGGTTTCTATGAGAATTCTTAGAGCCCCATGGTGTAAGTGCCCCATCCTTCTGTGCCATAGTTCATTCAAATCTTTTTCATCATTGCTGCCTATCAGTGCCATTGGAGATTCTAGCTACAACTTATACAATATGTTGCTTCTGACTCCAATTTGGGCCTTCTTCTTCCAACTCGAGTGTTTGACATATACTTTCTTTCCAATGAAGTATAGATAATAGCCCTTGTTTTGTAACTGAGATACAGAGAGTAAGTTCATCCCCAATCGAGGCACATGTAGCACATTGGTAGCCCCAAGTCAATCTCCTGCCTCTGTTTGAAAATCTATAGTACCTCTTCCAACAAGGGTACATTTTTCCTTATTTCCAATGGTGATTTCGAAGTTCATCTTTTCTTCTTGGTAGCTAGAGAAACATTCTCATATTCTCGTCCTGTTCGTAGAAGCCCCGCTATCAATATACCAAACCTCGAAGGAAGCAGAACTTGACAAGCAAGCGACTTCTTCTTCCAATCTGGAAGTGAACACAGTGATCCATCATATCTTTTGTGCTTTCCTCTTTCTCAAGAGAACTATGTGAGCCCCTTCGAATTATTGCTCCAACAGCATCAAGACCACGACTCATTGCAGAATCTCCAACCTTGTTTCCTGATCTCTGCTCTGATACCATGTGAAAATTTCTAACTTGAAATTCTACTGCAGTAACTAATTTATTTCTCCTACTTTGTTTCCACAATAAGTTATTTACAAAACCCTTTAATAAACAACAAAGTAAATTCTACTGCAATTATCACATAATTGCATAGAGAAAAGAACAGTGAAATGCAAGCAAAATAATCAATCACATCAACATAGTTGTTTAAAGACAATAGTCCCCAGAAAAACCCAATGCGAAAATACCGGTGCAGAAGATGAGGGTTTATTTATTATTCTTCAGCAACAATCTCTTTACAATGAATGATTTGCAGAATCATGGAGAAACTTTGTGAAAACACCTGAGATAGTTTTCTTCTAGTCACTGGAGAAATTCTAACAACCTAGAGACCCTCCAGCCTCCACTGCGTCACCTCTGCGTCCTCTTCTGAGTGAGGACTGTGTCCTCTGCTACGCTGCCTCTCTGTGTTGTCTCTCTGTTGCTCTGTGTCCCTCCTCTATCTCTGAATGTTTCCCATACCCTTCTCTTCCTTCACCCTGCAACTCTCCCTCTAAAATCGAACTCTTGCTCCTAGAGTATCGACTTCCCTCGGGTTACTGAGTATTTGCCCGGTGTATCTCCAACTGCCCCACAAGTCTTCATTTATACTTTTCCTGTTGAGATATCAATGGCCGTGATCAATAAGATTAGAATAGACTTTATCCACATCTCTTAGAAGCTTCTCACCCTTATTTATATTATTTCCCTTTAATTATTTTAATTTCCTAAGTTTTAACTTAGAAATCATTAAAAAATAATTAATTATTTTCATATAATGCACCCCAGGTGGAATTTCTCCAAATGATTTTTGGGTCTTGGAAATTTCATGTATTCTAGCCCCTCCACAAAATTTCAGAGCTAGAGCACATCTGATGCTACCAAAAAAAATCATCACTCCTCAATCACACCATTGAGGAACATAGTCTTTACATCCATATGATGTAACCTCCAACACATAACTGGAACAAGAGAAATAATAGTCATGATAGAAGTGTACCTAGCAACTGGAGAAATTGTTTCCTCATAGTCCACTCCCTATTTCAGGGAGAACCCTATCGTCACAAACCTCACTTTGTACTTCTCGATGTTGCCATCTATTGGATGCTTGATATTATAGATCCACTTGGAAATGGTCTCAGAACCATTTCCCACACATCATTCTTCATGATGGACTGATACTCCTCCATCATGGAATCTTTCCAAACATGTTAGCCTGCTACCTCCTCATAACTAAAAGGTTCAGAATCAATGATGTGCCTCATCAATGCCATATAGCTTGAGAACCTTTGTGGCCATCTGCTTTGCCTAAAAGTACCCTTGGGATTTGCATGCCTCTCTACATATTGCAAAGAATCACAAAGCTATGTCAACATCTTCCTGGTTAATGCAACATCTCTAGGGGGGTCCATTGGCTCTGTTGGATCTACTAACTCCTCCTGATAGTCTGAAGGATGAACAACAAGACTAGAGAGATATGTACCCACATCCTTCGGAGCCTCTTGCTCCTCACTCTCAATCACCATATGAGACTCTCAGACTCCTAAAGGCTACCTCATCAAAAGTAACATCTCGACTAACCTCAATTTGACATTGTCTCAGAATGTAGATCTCGTAGACCTTCGAAGTCTTGTTGTATCTAACAAAAGTACCCTTCTTCCCAAAAGGTTATAACTTCTTCCCCTTCTCCTTGGGCATGTGGATGTATATTAGACAACTAAACATCCTCAAATGATTTAACTCTGGCTTCACTCTTGTGAATGCCTTCTTAGGAGTCTTGTCCTCCAATATTCAGTGAGGACTCTTGTTCTGAACATAAATTGTCATTATGAATGCCTTTGCCCATAAGAACATGGGAAAATCTTGATCATGAATCATCCCTAGACAACCTCCACAATGGACCTGTTCTTCCATTTTGCAACCCCATTCTGCTAAGGGTTGTAGGGAATAATCCACTCCCTCTCGATCCCTACCTCGTAGAAATCACTCAAGTCCTTGGAAGTATACTCTCCTCCATTATCTAACCTCAAAATTTTGATCTTATTGCATATCAAGATCTCTACCTGAGCCTTGAACTCTTGGAACCTATTGAAGACTTCATCCTTGGTCTTCATGAAGTAGATCCATGTCTTCCAGGGTAATTTATCAATGAATGTCACATAGTACAACAAACTTCCCAAGTATGATACTTTCATCAATCTGTATACATCTAAACGCACTAGATCCAAGATCCCCTTAGACCTAAACCACTGCTCGGAAAATATCCCTTGGCATTCTTGCCAAGTTCACAACCCCTACAAATAGCATCATGCTCTACTTAGAGCTCTAGAAGACCTATAACCATCCTCCTTAATGTTGGAAATGCTCTATAATGCATGTAAGCAAATCTCTAATGCCATAGTTCACATAAATTGATATTATGATGTACCAAAGCCTGGGTTGGACGTTCTAACAATTTGTATAGTCCTCCCTCTCAAACACCAATCACTCCTATAGGGTCTATGTTCGAGCCCTTAGGAAATACAAGAACCAAACCATCTACAAATACAACTCTGCAACCTTTATCCTCCAATGCTGAAATAGAAAGCAGTTTTTACTTCAATCCTAGTACAAATAATACATCTCTCATGTGTAGAGAATCTTCGGACTCCAACTGAAACAAGGATGACCCAACTCCTTTCACTGCATACTTGACATTATCTCCAAGTTCCACCTACAATGTTGAATCCTTCTCTATCAAATCTGAGAGAGAATCTTGTGAACATGTCATGTGCCTAGAAGCACAATTGTCCACCAACCAAATGCCACTACTGTTGGTTATAGTTCCTATAAAAGTGGAGACAAAGAAATATCTCTTTCAAAGTTCATCTGCAATTTCATCAAGTTTAGAATCCTTTGTCTTCTTTTCTGGTAGATGCTCATCATCATCATCAACATCGATTTTTGATGCATGCTGCTTTCTTTTCCCTTTCTTCTAAGGACACTGGGAGGCATAGTGACCAAATGTATGACATTTGAAGCACTTGGTCTTTGAAAGATCCTTCTTCTTCCTATCTTGGACTGGTGCTGATTTTCCACCTATATATTTCTTACCAACATTTCTTCTTCCTTTGTCTTTCCTTACATGGGCTTGGGTTTCTTGATTTTGAGGTCTCTGCAAGTTGTTCTTGGACAAAAATATGGACTCTTCTTGGACACAATCAATCCAAATTTGATCAAACATGGGAAGCTCAACCCATGCACAAATTCCCTGTACAAATGGATCTTAGGAAGAAGGGAATCCATTAAGAGTCATTGTAACAAGCTCTCTGTTGACTAGGTCAATCCTCTCTACGGGTAGAGATTATCCCTCTAGCCCTAGGGTGGGTCTAGCAACAAAGGGAACAAGCAAACACCTACTTTCCTAGATTATAAATGAAACATGGATCGAAGGAGATGGCCTACCTAGTTCTAATGTTGCGATGTTGCTCTTCATCGAAGTATTTTGGTCCTTCGCTCTTCCAAGCTTGATCTCCGCAGCTACCAACGTTCAATTACATGCATAAGTGACCAAAAAGAAACAAGAAACATAAAAGTGCAACATGCATATAACAAAAATAATCTATCTAGTTGATCAAGGAATGCTAGACTTCTTATCATAAACATGGACAAGAATGGAAAATAAATATCAGTTGTATTATATTATTAATAAAATAGGAGTTACAACCTGCGCCTTGATGTCCAGCTCACCTTCGGCGGGTCTGAATCCAGGCACGTCTCCAAAGCACTCTTTTCCAACTCCGCGTTGTAAGGCTAAGGGTTTCAACTCTCTCCTTCTATGCCTATAACAATCTTCAAACCTTTCTCCGTTAGTCTTCTCTTCTATTCTGTTCTAACTAGCAGAGGCATTGGAAGGTGATCAATTGATAGTGATAGAGGAGGGGACATGGATCCACTTAAGGTGGGAAAAAGGCTTATCTCATTGGGTGGTTCCTCTTTTGTAGGAACAAGAGGCCCAAGGGAGGTAGCTCGGTCATATCCTAATCAACAAACATCCAACTCTCCGCTCTCAAAGCTTCTAGGCCATGAAGCTTTGTTTCCATTTTAAATAATCTTCCAGAAGTATATCGGCGCAGTTATGAGGTCCATTCTAGCGCTAATCGGCATTGGTCACAAGCTAAGGATGGGCCATCAGCGTTGGTGAGACACAGAAGTGTCGCGCTGCTCCAAAAAAAATGGTTTTTTAAGGAGCTACTCCAAAAATGATCAAAAGAGAGATTGATCTTTAGACTGTAAGGGATCCAAAGGCATGTTTTCATGATAGAAAAAGTACATGGGGACCAATGTAGGGGTTCTCCAAGATCTGGGAGCAAGGAGTACAGAGACTAACAAAATGTTGTGTAACAGATGCCCCCGTTAGCATGAAGGGAGAACGAGAGTGGGGTGAAATGCTTTATGAGTACATGCCAGGACCAAGACGTCGTCGTCGGAAAACCTATGAATCAAGTACATTTATACAACTAAAATATCTTATATAAATACATGAGTATAAGGCATGGATGCAGCCATCCGTAAAAGATATCATGTAATAGGATCCAAGGTATAGACACAGCCATCCAGCAATAAGAAGGATCACAAATATGGACTCAGGTATGGTCACAGCCATCCATCAAAAAGATTCATGTATACAATCATGAATAACTCATATCGCCTCGCAACCTGGACTTTACAAGACAAAATCCAAGGTCTTGCGCTCCGTCACGACCCAATCAAGTACAAATTCAGGCATGTGAATGAGTGAGCTGAAGTCAAACATGCAAGAAAATCGCCTGATTACCAGTCAATGATGTAAATTGTTAACAGGTGTGAGAGAGACCACCAATAATGACAATGGCCCTCAAGGTACTAGCAGTACAACCAACGAGATGTGAATAAGGAACTGAAGTGGAACACTCGCGAAATCAACCGATCGAAGGCCAATGAGGTGGACCTGTCGTCGAATGCGAAAAACCTGTCATTAGGGTATGCAAGCTCTATGCTACTAGAGCAGGAGTCCCTAGATCAACTTCACAGATAATGAGCTGAAGTCGACGCGACATAGAGGAAACAAGATGTTTGTGAATCAAGATTGAAAAGAGACTCAGGTAATGAACAAACTGCAGAAGGAACTCCTCTTGAACATATCAACGACACGACTTCGGAGTTTGGCAGTATTTGACTCAAATGGAATCAGAGGTCATGTTGACAAGATTGGTAGTTGAATGAGGGGCAAACAGATTTCCCAAACCCATGGAGGGAAAGTGACGAATGTAGGATATCGCCAACCCGACACGAACTGTACATAAGTGTCATGTTCAAGAATGACAGACTGTCAACACAACTGATAAATGCTTCCATTTTTACCCCACCATTTCTGGCGAGTAGCCCAATTATTTTTTAATACAAGCTTGAAGGGGATAACATATGTTTGTCATATAAGTTTGTCCTTCGGACAAATCCATCCTAGTACATTTTACGAGCCCTAGAAAGGAGGAACTCGATAGCATCATGATGACGAGTCCAATGTCGTTAAATTTTAACGAGTCCAACAAAGGTGAAACTCGGTGCCTTTTCATGTTTAGAGAGTTTGAAAAGAGGTTGAAAAGAAAACTCCATAGGGCCCTTTTCGTAGATAGTCCCTCGAATCCGAAAAGGTAGAAAACAAAGTTCGAGAGAACCTCTTAATCGTGATTGACTAAGGTATTCATTTTTCGTAAATAGTTTATCCCAACCCAAAAAAGGGGTAAACATATACTGGTTAAACGACATTTTATTTACTTTAACGAGTTCAAAACGACAAATACTCTGCAATCTTTTCATAGTTTGAGAGTCATAAAAGAGCTTAAAGATGACTCCAAGGAGGTGACTTTTTCATTTGTTTTTACCGAGTTTGAAAAAGTAATAAACTAGAACTCGTTCTCGCATCATCTATCAAATGACTTAAACATTTATAAAAATAAAAAAGTAAAAACATTTTTCACTTTTCACTTTCACAAGTCATTGGAGAAGCTTTTTACCCTTTTTTACCTTGATCTTCAGGAGCTGACTGCGGTTGATCCAGGAAGCCAATCGATGAACCGTTTGTGTCAAGTAAGAGCTATGCCTGATGTCTTTGATTTCATGCCTTTTTTAGCAATTTTCATGGTATATTTTGATTTTTTGGGAAGAGGTTGTAAACTCGTGTTCGTTGAGGATCAGCGCGAGTATGCCCTTCGGGTCGCGTCGATCCTCGTTTTTTCGCATAGGCTGCGCGCCGATCAACACCCCTATTTTTAAAACAAGCGTGCCGATTGTAGAGATTAAAAGAAAACAAGAAGATTTTCCCAAAAAACACCATTCAAACTGGATTTTTAGGCTTTGATTGTTAACAATATGTTGTACAATTGCTATGACAGGAAGAAAAGAGCGAGAAAAATGGCTATTGAATGGAGGGAGAGAGAGCATGAGGAAGAGGACAGAGAAGCCATAGAAGATCCAAACTATCTGGCTGCCTTGAGGAACTGTGGGCTCCTCAAGTTCTTCTTAACTCGAAGCTTAAGATCTCAACTTGAGTTGCTACAATATCTGGGAAGCATATGGGACACAGGACGAGAAAGATTCATAATCGGCGACCAAGAGTTAGAGATCGAGGTCTCCGACATCTATTTCATCATTGGCTTGTCACAGAGGGGAGAATGAGCCCATCTAGCAGGACGTCGAATTATGGGTGAGAGCATGGATATGTTGATAGGGAGGCAGTGCCCAGAAGCTAACAAGTCTTCCATTGGGAAGGTTGACATAAGAACCATAAACAACCTGCCTCTAAAGGTAGTCTTGCATACAATAACACGTGTTGTTGGGGCACAAGCTCCACATGAGGCTACCAAGTCTCAACTTCTGACTACCATAGACTGCATGGCACTCACGATCTTCAACTGGTCAGAAGCAGTTTTAGCCAACATGAAGAAACATCTCACCAAACGCAAAAACGAATGACTCAAATAGTTCGAGTATGGTTCGATTCTAGCAACATTCTTTTTTGAATGAGTGTCGTTCCAGTTTCAGTGGGCGGAAATGGCCATGTCGGCACCACGAGATCCTCGTATGATACAATGGAGCGAGTTGATGCCTCACTCAGGAGGTGGGCAACATATGTCGTATAAACCATCTTTCTTCGTATGGATGAGGCACCAACTCATTATAGTGGGGGATTGGCCATATTCTAGGACAGAGTTCAGAAGTGACCCAGATCTTCCGCTTCCGGAGGGTGATCGTTGGAATGATAGAGGTAAAACATGTTTTTGGTTAAGTTTTGCATGTTTATATTTTTTTTTGGTGTACGTGTTGTAATGTTTTAAACTTATATGCTGCAGATGTTGGACCGCGAAGACCTGTTGGGATGTCCCCCATAGCGAGAAGAGTGATGAGGGAGTTTGAGGCTGCTCCTTATGACGAAGGAGCAAATAATGAAGAGGAAATAGCTTGGAACTTGGATGCATTGACCAGTGGGATTCCGAAGTATACCCACATCCATGATATCCCTCGCCATTACCAGAGGCACACTGTGGGGGTCTCAAACCGCAACCATCGACTGTTGACCCGAGTTATCCGAGTAGTGACTTGTTGTCATGAGCATCATGCTGACTAGTTTATTTTAGCTTTATTTCTGCAGTTTATTGTTTTTGGGACTTGCGAGTCACTTATGTATCAAAACACGTATTTTTAGAATGATAATGTACTGAAAAATTATGCAAAAATTACCGATATATATATGCTATATTTTCCTGTTAAATGTATCATGTGATGATAATCATGGTTGTACAAATTCCACAAATGTCTATTTAGATCAATGCATTTGTTAACCAAGTAAAACAAGATAAGCAGGAAAACGGTTCACAAAAAGCACACCAAAACCAAACTGTACATTAACGTACAAAAATGTAAGGACGATGGTTTCATTTTTACACAAGCTTGAAATATGGGAAACTCTGCTAGAAAAAAGTTTGCATGCCCCCAGCATGGTGACTCAACTCGAGGTACATCCCCCCAAGCTTCAATTCATTCGCCTGAGTAGACTGTTGGTTACTAATAGGCGAATGGAGTGAAGGTTCATTTACAAGATCAATTGAAAGACTCGACTGGGATTTTACGAGATCTAATCAAAGACTCAAATTGAAAGGGAACTTGTTTCATTTGTTAACGAGGTTGACACAGTAAAAGAACTATCCTCATAGAGGCCTAATTCATTTTTTAACGAGGTTGACATAGTAAAAGAACTATCCTCATGACACCTTGTTTCATTTGATAAAGAGCTTGACACAAGAAAATGAACTAGGCTCTGAAGTGCTTGTTTAATTTTTTAAGGAGCTCGACACAAGAAAAGGAACTATGCTCCGAAGAGTTTGTTTCATTTTTTAAGGAGCTTGACACAAGAAAAGGAACTATGCTCCGTAATGATTGATCATGACGCATAAGAAGTCATGGCTTCCAAGAGGTTCTCATTCAATGGGATAACAACACTCTGCAAATCGGGGTCCAATACCCCTAGTACATGATACACTACATCATTGATGGAACCATCAATGGATGCGGGCATGGAACAAGTTGCTACGTAATGAACCTGGGGCGGGGAAGATACCATCGAGGTGTAAGGACCATTAAGGGATGATGGTAGACTAGGTGTCATATTAGGACCAATGAATGAAAGTTGATCAATGGTCACAATTCGACCTTCATGTGGAAAACAGATCACATGAAAGAGAGAAGAGACAAGCGCTCCCATGACATAAGTATAGTCACGCCCTAGGAGTAAGTTAAAATCCAAGGGGCCTTGGACAACCATCACGTCTATATAGACAATATTTCGTCCCAAAGTAATAGGAAACTTCGAAAGGATCCCTAACGGTTGACTGGTTCCTCTATTAAAAGCCAACAGATTCTAGGTAACAGGCACAAGCTGCAGAGAACCGAAAGCTTGCCAGGTAGTTGAGGACAAAATACTAACGAATACGCCTTCATCTACTATTGTGCTAGGTACGGCCACATTATAGGCCTATACTGTGATCTCAAAAGGCACGTAAGAAGGAAGACGATATCCCGTCAGTCGACCCCAATCAAAAGAAGCGATCAAACTGCTTGGATGGGGTGCCATAGGAATGGGAGGACTATTTCCCTGTGTTACGGGAGCAGGAGGATCATCCTCTTGGATTGCAGGAGTAGAAGGATTTCCCTGGGAATCTGAAGAAACAAAGAGAATCTGAGTGGCATGAGATTCACTCTCTACGGGAAAGGCCTGATGAACCGTAGGTGGAATCAGGTCGACTTTTTTCTCAACCAATGGTTGTTTGGGAAAGGACTCAGGAGATTGACTTTCAGAGAGAGTGGAATTGACCAGAGATGAATCTCGATCAATTACTTGATCAACTAGCAGACGACTCGGAGAAAACTTCTGGTAACCGACTGGAAGACATGACTCAGAAGCCGTAAGGGTATCCAACATTTTGGAGACTTCATTCAGGTAAGGACAAAGGTGAATGGGATGATTCCCTCCACATAAACTACAGGGAAATTTGACCTTACCCTTCTTCTTATGAACCTTATTATCACTAGTTGAGGGTTCACCACTAGCATGCTATCCAGAGGTTGATGACGAAGGGTGATTCGGGCTAGTGGACCACACTCTTATAACCTTGGGAATACTAGGACAATCTCTAAGAAGGTCGTCACCCTTACATAGCTTGCAAGGGAATTCGACTTTGCGAGATGAAGTGGAAGGTTTCTCAACATTAGTCGCATGGATAGCAATGATTGCTAGTTTACCCCCCTGCTTATTGTCCTTCTTCTTCTTTGACTTCTTATTCTTCTTCTTAGCCACCTAGTTACCAGAATCCAAACTTTCACCTGGCGAAGAGGAAGAACGAGGTGAAGAAACGAGCGAAGAGGGCGAGGGGTTAACCGTAAGATCACCATGGGGTTGAATTGTTCAGGAGGGGGAGAACTTGGTTGAGAAGAAGCTTGGACATTCGAAACCACGAGAGTCGAAAATAACCAAACTTGCAGACCAATGGTTAATCCCAGAAGGGACAACGTTTCCATATAGGGAGCACCAACATTTCCAAAAGAAGGAAAAGGACCAGGATTCTTGTCTGAGGGGATTCCTTGATTGGTAAACTCGGGAACTGTTGCCATTAGTCGAAACCTAAGATCAGCTAAGGAGATGAGCACGAGTAAAATGTTATCGTGGACAATAAATTAAACACAAAATAAACCAAAAAAAGGGGTAATCTACGCAAGAGGGTTTACCAAGTATCCGTGAACTACATAATACCTGGCAAACCAAGAAGTACGGGCAGGAAATCTCCCCGAATGTTGTGTTTGGTGTACCAAGTTTACGATGTGATAGACTTGGTTACCTGTGGCTAAAAGATAACAACCTAGTGGGGTCTCCCATTATATACTCGACGATACGGGGAGCACAAGTCTGTGTTGGCATTGTCTAATGTGTAATCGTTCAGTGAGAGCGTCCCCATATACTTATCATATGTGCCGCAAGTGCTATATACTTCTGTATGTGGGGCAGGGTTTCACTCCCGAAATGCAACACAGGTTATTAACGATCGCTGCCAGGTTTATAGACGTCGGAACATGTCTCTAGCCTAGACCTCTAAATGTTTTGCGTTAAGTTCCAAATGCTCCTTTGATTCATTGAATACATTTTAAATTTTATCTTGAATTTAAGTCTCGGTTTTAAAGCCTTACAGATGTCACCTGAATCCCTAAAATGCAACTATATGAGAAAGAGACAACTATTCATTTCGATGAAACACTGCAATAATTGAGAGAAAGAGGTTCACACAATCAATGTAGCAGTCAAACAAATGTACTAGATGACAATTTTTCACTACTTCTTTAAGTGCATAATCCAAAGCAAAATGAAAATCTCTTTCACTTTCCTAGTTTTTATTATATGCACTAGAAGCAATTGAAATGCAGTTTTTCATTTTAGATGCAAAAATGAATGCAAGATATTTTTTTTGTTTTTTATATAAACACAATGCAAAAAGGATGCAAAACACATTTCAAATGCAATTACTTGTTTCAAGTAGTTATCTAATGAAATTCCTCAAAATGCTACAAGATGCAATAATCAAAATACCAAAGAGAGATCCCAACTCATTTCCTCAAAACAAAGCATTCTTCACTTTTCACATTGATTGATACACAAAGAAAAGATGTTTCAGTTGAAGACAAGCAATGCAATCTATGCTTGTTGATGGAAGAGAGAATCAAATGCACACGGAATGGACACTTGAAAGCCCTAATCACAGAAATCAACCGAAAAACAAAAAACAACCAAACCAAAGGGTTAGAAATAGATGACAAAACTGACTCAACAGCAGGTCTGGAATCCAACAAAGCATGCAACCATTCAAATGAATCAAAGCACCTAGAAACCCTAGGATGATGAGGACGCACAATTTCGAAAGAAAAGAGACCAAAGATGGACTAATTGAGACAATCAAGTCACTGAACAGAAGAGAACAAGAGCAAACTGAGTAGAGAAGGAAATCTACAAGGGTAAGACACACTGGCAATTAATGATGGGAAACCCTAAAAAGTATTTACACAGAAAATGACGCGCCTATGAGGTTGCACCCCGCGCTGGAAGGGGATAAGCGCCTCTGTGTTAAAATATCTAGCATTGATCAGTGCGTCTATCAGAGTATTAACAGCGTCGATCAAGGAAAATGACCAAAAACAAAAGGGTTTGTTCAAAGAAAGCCAGGCTTATTGCTTCTGAAAAAAATTGATGATTGTAAGTAGTCACAAAAGCCAGAAACAAAGGAGAGATAGATATTCGACAAAAGATGGACGAAAAATCAAAATCTCAAAGAGTGGAAAGAGACTAGAGGCAATGACTCCCTAGTGAAGTCGCCAATTTGTTGACTAGGTAGATCCTTTTTGCGGACAGAGACAGTCCCTGTAGCTCTAGGGTGGGTCTAGAAACAAAGGGAACAAGCAAATACTTAATTTCCTAGATTATAAATGAAACATAGATCGAAGGAGATGGCCTACCTCAGTCTGATGTTGTGATGTTGCTCTTCGTCGAAGTCTTTTTGTCCTTTGCTCTTCCAAGCTTGATCTCCGCTGCTACCAGCGTTCAATTACCTGCATAAGTGACCAAAAAACAACAAGAAACATAAAAGTGCAACATGCATATAACAAAAATAATCTATCTAAT
The DNA here is from genome assembly GCA_034641835.2 of Pinus albicaulis. Taxonomy (NCBI): domain Eukaryota; kingdom Viridiplantae; phylum Streptophyta; class Pinopsida; order Pinales; family Pinaceae; genus Pinus; species Pinus albicaulis. Next base: position 997,613,682 of record CM076583.1, read on the forward strand.
TGATCAAGGAATGCTAGACTTCTTATCATAAACATGGACAAGAATGGAAAATAAATATCAGTTGTATCATATTATTAATAAAAGAGGAGTTACAACCGGCGCCTTGATGTCGAAGCTCTCCTTCGGCGGGTTTGAATCCGGGCACATCTCCAAAGCACTCTTTTTCAACTTAGTGTGAGACGGCTAAGGGTCTCGACTCTCTCCTTTTATGCCTATAACAATCTTCAAACCTTTCTCTACTACTCTTCTCTTCTATTCTATTCTAACTAGCAGAGGCATTGGAAGGTGATCAATTTATAGTGATAGAGGAGGGGACATGGATCCACTTAAGGTGGGAAAAAGGCTTATTTCTTTGGGTGATTCCTCTTTTGTAGGAATAAGAGGCCCAAGGGAGGAAACTCGGCCATATCCTGATCAACAAACCTCTAGCTCTCCGCTCTCGAAGCTTCTAGGCGATGAAGCTTCGTTTCCATTTTAAAAAATCTTCCAGAAGTAGATCGGCGCAGTTATGAGGTCCATACTAGTGCCGATCGGCGCTGGGCGCTGGTCACAGGCTAAGGATGGGCCATCAGCGTTGGTGAGACACAGAAGGGTCGCGTTGTGCCAAAAAAATGGGTTTTTAGGGAGCTACTCCAGAAATGATCAAAAGAGAGATTGATCTTTAGACTTAAGGCATCCAAAGGCATGTTTTCATGATAGAAAAATTACACGGGGATCATTGTAGGGGTTCTCCAAGTCTAGGAATAGTGAGTACAGAGACAGTGACAAAAAGTTGTGTAACACTCTGCATCACCAATGGTATCTCCAATGGTCTTAAGTTGATCTCTCAACTAGGAGGCTTTCATGAGATAAGTGGAAACTGAATATGCTCTGCACATCATGATACAACGAAGCTAATCCCTCAAGGCCAATTTCCTACTAGTATTCTCTCTCGAACAATGCCACAGAGGCATCATACATTTCCTTGGCAGTCTTCAACTCAACAACATGTGGAATCAAGTGGTCCTTGATGGAATCTATCAAGATCCTCTTAGCCTTTGCTTCATTCTTCTTATGCTTGGCTTTCTCAACATCTTCTGATTATGAGACAATTTCCTTCACATAATTCTGAATATCATTTTCTTCCAAGACAAGGAGTATCCTGGTCTTCCAAGGTTTGAAATTTGTACCACCATCCAACCTGCCTACCTTGAGACTGGGCACCATCTTGATAAGAGAAATGAAACCTGCACAAGCTACCTAAATACTGGGATTTGAAGCTGATAATGTCTAATCTTTTAACAAAACTCTAATACCATGTTGAAATTCTATGGAAAGTGCAGTAGAATACAATTTTCTGCTTTGATAATTACTTCCTAATTTTCAAACCAGTTTTCTCATGCCTATGATAACATTGAATAATTATACACAAAAAATCTCAACAGTAAATGCATCAAAAACAATAAAGATCATATAGCCATGCACAATTGACACTAAAATTTTCACATGGGAAACCCAACCTTAGTAGAAAACCCAACAATCTTTTATTGAGAAATTGTCTTTCTGCAAGGTTTACAAATCAGAATTTTTTCTAGAAATCTGTGCCAATAATACAAGTCAAATACCAACCAAACCAGGTCAAACAACTGCAAGTCAACACTGGTCAAACCAGTCAAAATACTCAGAAGTCAACGTTGGTCAAATTTCCCTGTGGTCGAATCTGCATGTGCGGCCTGCAATCAAACCTGCACATGTGGCCTACAAAAAACTTGTCAAATAGCTCGATCAACCCTTGGTCAAAGCTGCAGTCAAATTTTCTCACACGTGCGGCTGGTCAAACTGCTGGTCAAACTCATTCTTCTCTCACATGTGCGGCCTCCAGGAGAGATAGAAAAATGAAGAAAAAAGATGAACAAATTTCTACTTTAGCTGAAATTTCTCCACTAGAAAAGATCAAATGAGCTTGCTATGTTGATTAATTTGCCTCCCACATGTCTATTAAATATTTATGTAGAGCTCTAATGTTGAGTGGAGACCCATCAAGGTGGCTCCTCTTCACAACAAACCCCTTCACTAATGGAGCCTGCATCACAATTCAACATTAGACTAGAATTGTTTACCCCACTGTTGGGTAAAAAACCTCAATGAATAAAAAAACTCAAACCTGCTTTATAAAAAATAGATCACTCCATCCCCGAGTACAATGTGAACATTGTGGGTCAATCTCCCCTAGCCAAATCAGCATGGCCCCATCGGTGAATGTATCATTCTCCCCTGGTCAAATCAGAGTGACCCCATAGGAGAATGTCTGCCCAATGCTGCGAAAACATCGGCAAATCACACAAGGACAATTGGGAAAGAATAATGGTCAATTCTAAGGATTTGCACAATAGAAAGAGTAAAGTGTAATATTGACTCTTCTAAAGAAGATAGAATGAACAAGAGAATTGATATGACCAAGTGAGAGTAATTAGGCCTCTTTAAATGGGAAAAATCGTACAAAATTGCATGAACTATTTGGCAACTACCTCTATTCTACTGGCAGTCAGTTTGAATTACCTTCGACTATTTTACAATCCCCCAGTATCTATCAGAATGTTTCAGGATACCCCAGTGATCATCTTACCATCAAAAATACTTTTTCATTATTAACATGCTAAGTGGTTTTTGGGTATCAATTAAATAACAAGCAAATGGGGGGGGAGCAACAATTACTGTCAGATACCATAATATTTCATTGAAATAGAAAGCAAATACAGTGTTGAACAATAATACAAAATAATTCCTCTGAAGGCCTCTTCAGCTTATTAATACACCATTAAATTGTTTCTCTGCGAAATATAAAGATGGATATGAAACCTTACATACAAGGTAGATGTTTGTTCACTAGCGCACGCAAAGGAATGAGAAACCTAAAGTAGTAGTACTACACCCATAAGACTTGCCTGAATCCAACCACTGAATCCTCTAAAGTACCAGCATCAGAAACGAAGTGATCCTCATTAGAAAGAACGGGAGGAATTGGAGGTCAAAATTTGAGATGTCCACTGCTTTCTAAGTTGACATCAACTACTCTTGAAGGCAGCCAATGCCTCCTTTGTCGCAGAGGATATAACTGCGTCGGAAGCATTAGGTAAATAGTAATACTTACCTGCCATTTCAAGCACCATACATTAAATTAGCTGTTCAAGCATTTCTACAGACGTAGATCCAATAGAAGTATCCAAAGCTATGGTTAGATGCAAACAACACGAAATTTGCTGTTCGAAACAGTAAGTTATAACACTTTTAATAAAATGGTATTATATGAATTTACCCTGAGCAACTCTAGCAATCTCCTTTGCAAACCCTGTGGATACAAACTTATTCTCTGTGTCGATCACAAGAAGGGACATTCCTGCCTTGTAAATCTTTCCTGCTATTTCTAATATCTCATCCTAAATACAAAGAGAACCACATGACAATGTCAAAGATTAAAATAAGATCAAAATATTTAATTCAACAAAAGAAAAACAAGGAACTGACCACTGATCACTGACGCATATTCTTATTGAACAGCTTCATATCAAAAGAAGATTGAACCATGGAGATGAATACATTTTAAGTCTTTGACTGAGCACGCATTGCAGGAGAAATATGTTAAGCTAAACTAAACTATTATATGAAAAGCTAACAATTGGCGTTATTCAATTTCAACTTATTTCTCACAGTCCATTAAACAAAAAGGTAATACAAGTTATGTAACATCCACTTTGCATGTTAAAGAATTATTGAGTCTTATAACAAAATAGCATGCCTTGCCCTTGATAAATCACTATAATAGAGGCCAACGATATAATCATAATTTAGTCAAAGGATAGGTTTAATGTTAAAATAGTCTTTTGTGGATAAATACACCCAATGACACACAGCCAATTGGAATAATGTAATGGTGGAAAACGGTCACAATGGAAAAGCATGCTACTTTTGCATATTGTAACTTTCTTCAAAAACAAGTGGGAATAGACAGAATTAGACTAGCATTAAGCTCTAGTTCAGATTATTCAATATGGATGCCTCCTTTAAGCCCAAGGGGTTAGTTCAGCTGGTTCTAGCTTATGCTGCTGGTTATCTGGCTAGTTTTGTGCCAGTAGGTGCCAACTGTTGGAAATACTGAGAGGGGGGTGAATCAATATTTCACTTCAATCAATTAATTTTAACTTCACAGAGCATTGGTTATCATTAGCATTAGATTAAAACATAAGTTAGCATCACTTCACATGAATAGATAACAACATCATTTAACAATGCAAAACATCCAAGACAGTAAACAAGATAGTTTTAGGTGGAAACCCTTCTGGGAGAAAAACCACCGAATGCTTCTTAATATAGGCCTTTTCAAGATTACATTAATGGGAAGCTCCAACTTCCAAACTTTGCAGCTCCAACTGAAATGATGCTCCAACACCCTGTTTAGCAAAGCCAACAGGAAGGACGCTCCAGTGCCTTGGTTTATAGGCTCCAACCTGAAGGAAGCTCCAACTCCATGATTTACCATCTGTGATTGGAAGGATGCTTCAACGTCGTGTGCAGGCTCCAACTTGCCCTAAAGTGTTCTCAAGCTCCAACTTGAAGGAGACTCACTCTCCTTCCTTGCACTACCCCACCAACTTGTTCAACAAAAGGACCACATTTCACAATTTTCAGACTAGATCCACCTATGCTCAATCTCAAAGTATCAATCTGCAAGACAATTTATGTTTAACAATCAAATCTTCTTTTGCTCAATTATCAAACCCTAGCTTCATAAAAACCAATAAACCTCTGCTTAAGTTACATCAAATTTTCAGCCATTCAAATGCCGACATCACTCCAGTTCAACAAGTAGGATAGAAACATTGTAAACCCTAACACAATTTCTGGAAAACCCTAATAACAACCAAAAATTTCTCTCAAGCAGCTCAAAAAAGTATAATGCATCCTTTAGAACTTTTGGTCATAAGCAAACTCTAAATGTTGATATAGTCAACCCTTGGCATCTTGTCTACAATGTAAACCTCTGCTCACAAATCAACAAATGAAAGTTGCACATCAAACATTATATCCTCAACATAATGTTTATCTCTTTGCATATCAACAACACAAGACCAACTATAAGCCTCGGAAACTCAACAACAATCTCTGCCCATTCATAGCATCAAAACCTAGGTAGCAAACCCTTGACTCAATACATCTGTGATAATTTACAGCAGCGATACATAGATCAGCTTGACTTTGTCATAACCTTTAGTTGCATCATGCTCTCTTAGTCCTTTGCCATACAACTCATACCCACATACATGACATTCAACAAAAATTATCAAGCCAACCCCTAATATTGGCATAACACTTGCTCATCAAATACATAAAAAAATTTAGCAGTTCTAGTCAACATGTGAATTCAATAGAAAACCCTACCTTTTCCCAATATGTCGATACTTCCAACCCTAGTAGAAAACATCATCAAACCCCAGTAGCATTGATCACTTTTTCGCTACACGTAGATTTTTAATCCCAACAAATCTGTGCTCCTGACCTCAATACAATGAATGGAGGCCCTCCAGCTCTACTTATAATTTGTTGGCCTCTTTTCTCCTTTGTGGTCCCCACTCTCTCTCTCCTAATTCACACCCCTTTTCTCTTGGTCGCCCCTCTCTCTCCAAATTCTCACCTCTTCTCTCTCTTCTTCTTCTCACTAGTGTGAGTTGCCTCCTTTGGGTCAAATTCTCCCCTTGTGGCCCCCACATTCCACTTGTTGATTTTGTAGCATTGGAAAGTGCTTGGGAGGAGGCTTGGACATCAGTATTCCAGAGAACCCAAAAATCGTTTATGGAAATTTCACTCGGTTCATGCTTTAATAAAATAATTAATTATTTTAAAGTGATCCCTAAACTTAGGGAAATAAAAGGGTATTAATATAGCAGAGTGTGAATCTTCTAGAAAACGAAGATCAAGTCATCTTTTAATCTGAGCCATTGATTAAGGATATAATCTGGGTCGCTGATTCTTCAACGAGAAGACTATAAGAGAAGGCTTGAGGGTCATTTGGAAAGTAAGTCGGGCACATTCTCAATACCCGAAGGAAATCGATTCTAAAGTAAGATAATCCGATTTCAGAGGGTGAGACTGTAGATGCGAAGTTGCAGAGACAAAAGGAGGAGGGAGAAGTCAGCAGAGACAGAGAAGAAGAAAGGCACAGGACGAAGGCAAGGAAGCGTTGAGTAGTAGCACTAGCCCTCCACACAGGCTTATGCAGTCCAGGCAGGGACTGTGCAGAGGGGCAATGCAGATTGACGCAAAGGGTGCAAGAGGTCATCTCGTGTGTCGGGAATTCTTTCGGATTGTTCAGAAAATTCATATCAGGTGTATGCTATTTGATTATGCTCGTCAGGACTTCTGTAAATGATCTTTGCACTGTTGAATATTAATACAAACCCTCATCTGCTGCACCAGTTTACCCACATCGTGTTTTTCTGGGGACAATTGTCCAAAAATAACTGTGTTCATGTGGTTGTTTCTATTGTGCTATAGTGTTCTTCCGGTTTTTCTTAGAGTGAAGTACTGCAGCTGTGTTTTTTTCAAAATATATTGAAGCATCTGTAAATAACTTATCAAATAAGTAGGCGAAATAAATCAATTACCACAGTAATAATTTTCAGAGTCAAAATTAGACAACTGCCATATATTCAACCTCAGTTGGGCTCAGTGCCACGGATTTTTGTTTCCTACTACACCAAGAAGTCATTCCGGATCCGAGACTAAAACAATACCCACTGGTACCTTTCCGATCTACTGGGCTTCCAGCTCAATCTGCATTAGTGAACCCACTCAACTGAATTTCATTGCCTTTGGTGCACTTCAACCCATACTCGACTGTCCCCTTCAAATATCTGAGAACATGTTTGGTTGTTGCCCAGTGAGCCCTCCTGAGGCTATTCACTGCATAACAAATGGCTGGTCTAGTGTTGACCAGGTACATCAATGATCCTATGACTTGCCTATACAAGGTAGGGTCAGCCTCATCATCTTCGAATGTGTCTATCTTCTTCAAGTTTGTAATCATTGGCATAGCCATGGGTCGACATTCCTCCATCTGAAACCTCTTCAAGATCTCTGTACTATGTAGTATATCTTCCTTGCCCAAGGAAGATTTCTCCCTTCTGATGCTAGACCTCCAAACCAAGAAAATAGTGCATCTGCCCCAGATCCTTCATGTCGAATTCGGTAGCCAGATTCTCCTTGCAGTCTTTGATGAGCTTAGATGATCCAGTCAAGAATAGGTCATCTACATATAATACCAGAATTAGCGGCTCATCCCTACTCTTAGATAGTAGAAGTTGGGATTTTCGTCACTCTTGACAAAGCCCATTTTCTGCAGGTAGCTATCAATACACCCATACCATGCTCTGGTGGCTTGCTTCAGTCCGTACAAGGCTTTCTTAAGTCTGCATACATGAGTCTCCTTCTCATGTGTCTCAAAGCCCTCTGGCTGTTCTATGTACACTTTCTCTTCTATCACCCCATTCAAGAACTCTGTCTTGACATCCATCTGGTGAATCTCCCATCTCATCTGCGCTGCAAGAGAGATGACGAATCTAATTGAAGTGTACTAAGCTACAAGGGCGAAGGTTCCTTCATAATCAATCCCTTCCTTCTGTGCATACCCCTTAGCCATGAATCTGGCCTTGAACTTCTCTACGCTGCCATCTGCGGCATACTTGATCTTGTAGATCCACCTTGATCCTACAACCAATCTGATCTGCGTTTTGGGGACTACTTCCCACACATCGTTTGTCATGATGGAGTTGTACTCCTCCACCGTGGCATCTACCCACACCTGATGTTGAGTTGCCTCCCAAAAAGTAGAGTGTTCTCCGACCTGTGCTACCAATGCCTAGTACCTGTCAGGTTGCCTGCGTTCCCTCTTCTCATATCTAGGGGCTCCAACAAATTCCTCTGCATCCCTCAGAGTCTGTTGGAGCTCTCTGCTCATTATTCCACTTGTGGTGGGTGGATTTACCTGCTCTCCTGCTTGCTCTTCTTCAAAAGAACTTTCCTCAGAATTCTTGTGCCGTGGAGAGGCACTTGACCCATCCTCTGTAGACCTTTGTGGCTGTACTAGCGGATCCTCCTCAACCTACATATCTATATTCATCTCCCGAGATCTCCTGAAGGCTCTCTCCTCCATGAATTTCACGTCCCGCCTCACTACGATCTTCCTGTTTTTTGGAATATAGATGCGATATGCCTTCACATTTTCACTATATCCCACAAGATAACCCTTCTTCGAAATTTGATCTAGTTTCTTCCTCTTCTCATCGAGTACGTGGCAATACGCTATACTGCCAAATATCCTAAAGTGGCTCACGCCAGGCTTGTTGCCAGTGAACACACTCTCAGGAGTCACTTTCCCCAATGCTCTATGAGGCACCCTGTTCTGCACATACACTGTTATATTGCAGGCTTCTGCCCACAGAAATTTGGGCATGTCTTGGTCATATAGCATCGCCCTCGCAGCTTCCAAAATGAGCCTATTCTTCCTTTCCGCAACTCCATTTTGCTCTGGATTGTATGGAGCTCTCCATTTTCTCTTGATACCTTCCTTTGCGCGCAAACTTGTGAAGTCTTTATCAATATACTCTCCACCATGATCTGATCGCAGGTTCTTGATCCTCTTTCCGGTTAAATTTTCTACCAAAGCCTTGAATTCTTTGAATCGCTCAAAGACTTCATCTTTGGTTTTGAGAAAGTGGATCCATGTTTTCGGGGAATGGTCATCAATAAAGGTAACAAAATACTTTGCACCACTGAGAGCAGTCCTGGACATTAGTCCGCAGATGTCTGAGTGTATCAACTCCAATACACTCTTGGCCCTATTGCTATTTCTTGGAAATGTTGTATTGGCATACTTCCCTAGGACGCATCCCCTGCAGACATCGTCTTTCCTTGTGCTGAGTTCTGGAGCTCCCATGACAGTCTTCTCGAGGATCTTCAAGACTCCATGATGTAAATGCCCCATTCTTCTGTGCCATAATTCATTCAGGTCTCTTTCATCCATACTGCCGATTAGTGCCATTCGGGACTCGAGTTGTAGCTTATACATTTTATGGCTCCTTACTCCAATTTGTGCCTTCCTTTTGCAGCTAGGATGTTTGACATAAACCTTATTTCCAATAAAGTATACATCGTAATCCTTATTCTGAAGCTGAGACATCGAGAGTAAGTTCATCCCCAATCCCGATACATTCAGTACATTTGTGGCCCGAAGCTAGTTACCAGCTTTTGTCTGAAATATTATGGTCCCTTTTCCAACGGGGGTATACTTGGCCTTGTTTCCCATCGTGATCTGAAAATTCATATGCTCTTCTTCGTAGCTCGAGAAGCATTCTCGAACTCCCGTCATGTGAGCAGATACTCCACTGACAATATACCAAATAACTGGAGAGGTCGTGCTTGACATACAAGCGAAATCCTCTTCTAGTCTGGAAGCCAGAATTAAGATGTCATGATCCCTCTGTTTCTCCATGTGTTCTGGAGGACTGCGTGAATCCTTCCGCGATGCTGCTACAACCATGTCGGCTCTTGATTTCATTGCAGAACCTCCTTTTCTGTCTTGCCTTTCGCTCTGATACCATGTGAAATTTTTCAATCTGAAAATACTACTACAGTGATTGATTTATTTCGCCTACTTATTTATGATAAGTTATTCACAAATGCTTCACTAAATATTGAAATAAATACAGTTGCAGTATTCACTTTAATCAAAAGCAAAAAAAAAATAGAACACACATAACACAATAGAAACAACCACATGAACACAGTTATTTTGGACAATTGTCTCCAAAAAAACCCAATGTGGGAAAACCGGTGCAGCAAATGAGGGTTTGTATTATTCTTCAGCAGTGAAAGTTCTTTTACAGATAATATGACAAGCAGAATATTTAGCATACACCTGAGATGAATTTCTCGAGCACTACGGAAAATTCTCGATACACGGTACGCAGTCCTCCTCCCTCTACGTCACTATGCGAGGCCCCTCTGCGCAGTCAATGCCCTGGAGTGCGTTACTCTGCGTGGAGGGTCAGTGCTGCTGCCAATGCTGCCTCCTCTTCATTTTCCTTCTGCCTTCTTCTATCGTTGTTGACTTCTCCCTCCTTCTATCTTTGCAACCCAGCCTCTACAACCTCACCCTCTGAAATCGAATTCCCTTACTTCAGAATCGATTTCCTTCGAGTACTGAGAGTTTGCCCGGCTTGCTTTCCAAATGATCGTCAAGCCTTCCCTTATAGTCTTCTCGTTGATGAATCAATGGCCCAGATTATATCCTTAATCAATGGCTCAAATTAAAATATGACCTGATCTTCATTTTCTAGAAGATTCACACTCTACTTTATTAATACCTTTTAATTATTTAATTTCCTTAAGTTTAAACTTAGAGATCACTTAAAAATAATTAATTATTTTAGTAAAGCATGATCTAAGTGGAATTTCCACAAACGATTTTTGGGTTCTTTGGAATACTGATGTCCAAGCCTCTTCCCAAAATATGAGACTTGCAACACTTTCCAATGCTACAAAATCAACACTCCCTCTTAGCAAGGAAAGTGTTTCAGCAAGGTACCAACTGTATCTGCTCTGACCTGAAGCATTTATTGCGTTGCTGAGTTCTTGCCTACTGCACCTCATCTCTGCATTGTTGCCCTCTGTACTGCTGCCTGTGACACCACCTTTGCCACTGCCTTATCCGTACTGCAGCTCCCTCTGAATCTGAAGACCATACTTTCCTCTACCGGAAAGGGTTATTGACCATCCCCATCTTTTCCTTGAAGTAAGCAAACTTAATCTTACCAAGAGCCTTTGTGAGGATGTATGCCACCTGTTCTCCTGTAGGAGTGTACTTCAACTATACAACTCCTCGTTGGACATAGTCTCTGATGAAGTGGCACCTAATGTCACTGTGCTTTGACCGTGTTGACCACTCTTTGTCAACGACCCCATAGAAGTACACCCCCATTTTTGCAAATGGGATTCATCATGTTTGAGGTGTTCACGCCATTCAGATTTTATCATCAGTCGATAGTTTTGTAAACGATGTAAACCCTTCTGCATGTTTATGATGTAAATGACCTAAGTAAGACCATCATGTATGTAACAACCTAGGTAAGCCTAGTATTTTGGTGACGATTTCTATCCTAGGAGGTTTTTTGTCTCACTGATTCATTTGTGTCTCTTAACACAAGTGATCGGTAGAGTTTTTCCCTCCAGCCTCACCCCAAAGCTAGGCTGGATTTTGTCGTCAAGATGCTAAGTGAGTCCTAGTGTTTTCTATCAAGTCTTTGTAAAAGTAGTCTCGGAATAATCCTAGCTAATTGACTAGAATATTTTATTACAAACTACTTGGTCTACTAGATCATGTTTTGAGTCACAGATTTGAGTAGCTATTTGAGGGTCTATTCCGAATGGTTTTTCCCTCTTCATGTGTCAAAATGTATTTATATTATGTAAACAGGGTTGGAAAAATAATTAAATCCCCTCTTAGTCAATTAATTAAATTTTCTAGCAAAATTAAATTAAAAATCCTAAGCCAGAAATTTAATTAATTTTAAGTCTAATTAATTTTAAGTCATAGGTGATTTAAAATTCTTCAAAGGCAAAATTCATGGGTCCCTAAAAAATAAATTTTTAAAGGTCTCAGGCTAAAGAAATATTGATAATTTCGAGAAATTTTGGACCCTTGGGCATTGGTTGTTAAGTCAAAGTCAAATTTTTGAGGTAATTAACTCAAAAATATTACTTTTGAATTAATTAAAAATGACTTAAATAATAAATTTGAATTTTTTCAAAAATTTATAATTTCGACGGATAAGATTAAAAGATGATTAAATATTTTTCGATGGTCGAGATTACTTTGACATGGATCAACTGAACTAGTCGTTGGAGTTTTTTTATCTTATAAATTAGAGAACTTTGTCAGTCTTTCGGTCATCCGATCTCTTGATCGTGTACTTGCTCTGGAAGCTCTCCTGTAATATTTTCTAGAATAATACAAACAAAGACTCTGGGGTTTTATTTTGATGTTGGTCTTCCTCTTCAGCATTTTATGGTAAACTTGTTCTTTATATTCTGTCGGTAATTATTTTAATGAATTGCTGATTAATAGCTCTTGTAAAGTAATCTATTGCACAGGTATCTTGCTTAGTTTACTGGATTTAGGGTAAGAATTTTAATTGGATTGAGTTAGCAGGTATCTCTGACTCTTGAAAATTTCATTTTTATCTTATTTATCTATTGATTTAACGATTTAACTTTAAGTGTGCAAAAATCTTTCGGATTTAGAATTGGGCGTTTGGAGAAGTCCTCGGCTGGACCAGCTGACTCCCAAGGAAATAAAATCTGAAGAGCTCTCCGGATCTAATTCCCCAAGCTTATCTTAAGTTCTCTTCTTGCAGGGTTTTTCTAGAGCTTGTGCCTAAATAAAAAAATTATCTTAACTTTTATTGAATTTAAAGATAGATCTGGCTAGTAAGAGCCTTAGATCTTCAGATCTGGAAGCGAAGTCAGACTTATGCTCCTCAGATCTGACACATCTGCAACTCGTGCATGGATCTGTAAATATATTGTATAGATTTGTAATTTACATGTGTAGATCTGAAGTTTTGTAACATAATTTTGAATTCTAACATTTGGGTTTTTTGGATTTTCTCTATTTTTGTACATATTCCGTAAGGGTTTTTCTCTTTTCACTTGTGCAGGATTTGATCTGAAAAATCAGCCAAGGGAATCTTCAGATTTGAACCAGATCTAGACCCTGGAGGGCAAGATCTGAGCTCAATATCATCTGAAAAATCAACCAAGAAAATCTTCAGATCTGAGCCAAATCTAGATCCTTGACGACGTATAGGCTTTTGAGGCTATTTTTGCAGAATTTTGGCCTCCAAAATTCTAATTTTCAAGGAGCAACATTATCCCAAAATTTCAAGAATTTTCAATGGTGGGATCTTCAAAGCCTTGGGCTAAGGGTTTGATCTTTAAACCCTTATTTTCTGCAAAAATTTATTACAGCGAGCAAATCACAAATAATTAAGCCTTGAAAACACATTTTATATGGTCAAAGTTGTTTAGAATTGCAAAATCTTCATTTTCAAAATTTTTGATTTGGACATCTTTAATTTTGCCTAGATCTGACTTTGAAGCTTACTGGAAATTACTGCATAACTATGAAAAATCAGATCTGAACATTTCTGATGCATATCCTAAATAAGGTCCAAAAAATTTGAATTTTCAGTTTTTCGGCAAAACTTACTATTTTTAGACATAGTGGGGATCATTTTCAGTGTTTTCAGTTTGTTGATCTGTTATCAATTTACTGCTGTTATAAACTTATTAGTTCTAAAAAATACTGAATCAAACTCTCTTAAAGCCTTGAAATTGCAATTTTCAAGTTTTAATATATTTTTGCTATTTCTGGAAGTATTTAGCAGCTATTTTGGGCAGTGTTATCTTGTTGATTTGTCATTGTTTCACTGCTGAAATAAAAATATCAGATGTGAACTTTCTCTTAATCATGGCCTACAAATTGATTTTTCTTCAAGATCAACAATTTTTACTATTTTTGTCATTTTGTGCATTGTTGCCAGTATCATTTGTTTGCTGATCTATGGGTTAAATCACTGCTGCAATTCATATTTCAGATCTGAAATCTTGCTGAAGAATATATCCTAAGTTTGACTATAGGAGAAAATTTAATTTTTGGATTTGTATTATTTTAAGTATATCATTTAATCCATGAATTGTTTGACGAAGTGTTTGTTTAGCATTAAAATTTCATGGTGTTTATTGATGATTAATTATTGAGATTTAAATGCTAATTATTTTCTTATGCTTCAACTAGGTTTGATAATCATTGGCATCTGAGTTTTGGGAACGTTTTTTATTGAATAAAATGTGTAATTAACTCTTGCTTCATTTACTTGAAATACTGGATGTCTATTGAATATTAATGTTTGGGAAATATTTTCAAGTAATTGTGATCGATATTTTTCAGAGCTCTATTGTGGATCTTTTTTGAGTAAATTTTGGCATCTTCATAATTGGCACTCTTGCTTAAGTACTTAGTGGTTAGATCAGATTATTTATAACCTAAGTGCTTTAAGGCTTTTAACATCACCTCTCATCTTTGAAGCTTGTTTCATCTCACTCATTCAAATCATTTTCCTTGCATTGCACAGCAGCGGTTTCTCATCAAGTACTTGGTTGTAATTTCCTTAGCAGGATACTTGACTCCATAAGGTACTGGTATCAGTCTTTCAAATTCAATTGAATACTTTAATTTTGCTGGATCTTTCACAAGTATTTGGTTGTTTAACCGTGTCTCTCGAACTGGTTGGTTCTCAACTAGTTCTCCTTCATTCCATTTCCATAGGGTCTACCCCCCTTAGTCTACTATAAGGAGACAACTTAAATAGAGATATTGGGGATCAGGGTGACAGCCCCCAATCTGAGCCGTTGTCGCTATGCCTAGACATTCTATGCGACAACATTTTTTGGCGTCGTTGCCAGGGATAGAGTATTTTTGTCCTTGGTCTTAACGACATTTTCTAATCTTCTAATCTTTTTTCGCCATTCATTGACACGTCAGACGGCATAACATTTTCTGGCGTCATTTCATCTCTTTATCGTTTCATCATCATATCTTTCGTCAAATCACTAATCCTTTCATCATTTGCCCTTTTAGCACCTGGACATTTCGATTGGCTTCTTGTTTGGGTGGCGACTCCACTTATTCATCTATTTATTTCCAGACAAGAATCCCTCCCTGATATCCATCTGCTTCTCTCAACTAATTTTTCGGTTTTAGAATTAGAGTCATGTTCAAGTGGCGACTCCAACTCTTTCATTTCTTATAAGAATTTCTGCTAAGAAGCTCGCTTCTTGTGGATCTCTTGAATTTTCTTGAACAAGGATCTATTTCTCTAACATCCATTTGGTTATCCCTTTGAGCGAGACATCATGGACTTGTTTTCACCTTGTAACTTTGCTAACATCCAAGGTTATCCAAATGGCCTTCCTAAGAATGGCATGGAAAGGTTGCCTACTTTTCAAGGAAATAATGCGGTTAGTGTCAAAGCTCATTTGTTTGCTTTCGCTGGTTGGTGGAATAAATTTGCGGTTTTAAATAACGACTTCGAGGATATAAAGATGAAGCTTTTTATTCTTACTTTTGAGCAAGATGCTATGGAATGGTTTACTGAAAAACCTAATAATTCATTCAATATTTTTGAACCAATTATAGTTGCCTTTAAGGGTAAGTTTGGAGATAAAAGGGAAGATAAACATCTGGTTAGAGATATTAGCGTCATAGAGAAAAAAGAAAATGAAACAGTAGAGGAATTTAATAAGAGGTTTAGTGGTATTACAAAAGAATTACCTCAAGATTATAGACCTCCTGCCAGGTTCCTTTTTTATTGTTATATTGATGCCTTTGATGTTGATACTTCTTATGAGTTGAGCCAAGCTAAAGTTAACTATTATAAGGCTGCCCAGGTTTTAGTTGAGGAGATTGAAAGGGATAAGAAAGCATCTGGAATGTCCAAAACTCCAGATTTTAATAGGTTTTCGACAGAATCTAAGGGAAAAGAAATTAAAGAATTTGATGAAGACCTTATGCATAAATTGATGCAAAAACTTGAAAGCATGGAACTTGATCAGGAAAAGTTAATATCTAATCATTCTAAACAAATAAGTGTCTTACAGGCTAGGTTGGTCCAAATGGAAGGATCTCAAGCACAAAATTTCCAACCTAGAAATAATAATACTTTGCAGAAGAGAGGCCCATCTAATCAGTAGAGACCGCCAAATCAACTTGAGTCTACAAATCTTGTAGATGAAGTTCCACCTAATTGTAGAGCCTGTAATGCCATGTTGTCAAAAGAATCATAAATAATAGAATGGCAGGGTCGAGCCATCAAATTAATGTTGTTGGTAAGGACTATCACATGCATATAGAAGATCATGAAAGTCATGTTAAGGAATCAACTCAGATGATTAAGGATATGCAACCAATCATACGCAAATGATTCAAAACATGAAAGCTAACCAGATCAATCTTCAAAATAGGATATATGCCATGGAAGCAAGTCATGCATAAGAAATAAATGTCATGGAAAACAGGTTAAAGGTAATGAAAGTTAATCATTCTAATCAGATGTCCATTATTCAAAACCATATGATTACAATTGAAGCAAGACACACCCAGGAAATGACTGTTATTCAAAATAATTTGGGAAAAATGGAAAGATCACATATACAGAATATCCAACCCAAGTCAAAATTGTCAACAAATCATAGGCCTCCCAGTTTGTTGAAGCAAGCTCCATTCTATTATGAGGAGACCATTTCTTCCATTGAAAAGTGGTTGATTGAAGGCGACCCGGATAAAAGGAAAACCGAGGGGGATCAAGTTAATACATCACCCTTGACAGAGAAGATGCAGAATGAAGAAAGGCATGTCACACATATCTTGTTTACTTCGTCTGAAAGTTATCAAGCACATTGTTCCACATCATCAACAATACAATATGCCATGAAGAAAGGCCTGAAGAGAAAAAGAATAAGAATAAGGAAACGTTTTGATACATCTGATGGCCGCAAGCAACTTGATATTCGGAGTCCTACAATATGCAAGATTGGACATGGCACATCCGAAAAACAGCACACAGACTTGCCTGAAAGCAGGCAAATACTCAGTATGCACTATATTGAACACATTTGATGCCACAGGGCATCCTCTGTATTGTATCTCTAACCTTACACCTTGTTATTTCAACATTTCATTTTGTAGTTAGAGCAGATTTACTTTTCATGTTAAGTAGAATAATAAATGATAGAAGAGCTTCTATTTCTCATGTGCTTAATGTTATATAATGAAATTTGGTTGGACGCTACTTATGTAATTTTGTGTGTTGCTTGGATACAGATTTTGGATTCTCACATTCCTCCGATGAAGCAACTTGTCCCCAAGTAGAGCCAGATGTTGACCACTCTTTGTCAACGACCCCATAGCAGTACACCTCCATTTTTGCAAATGGGATTCATCATGTTCGAGGTGTTCACGCCATTCAGATTTCATCATTAGTCAACAATTTTGTAAACGATGTAAACCCATTCTGCAAGTTTATGATGTAAATGATCTAAGTAAGACCATCATGTATGTAACAACCTAGGTAAGCCTAGTATTTTGGTGACGACTTATATCCTAGGAGGTTTTTTGTCCCACTGATTCATTTGTGTTTCTCAACACAAATGATTGACAGAGTTTTTCCCTCCAGCCTCACCCTAAAGCTAAGGTGGATTTCGCCGTCAAGATGATACAATAAGCAAATCACAAATAATTAGGCCTTAAAAACATATTTTATATAGTCAAAGCTGTTTAGACTTGCAAAATCTTCATTTTCAAAATTTTTGGTCATTTGGGCATCTTTAATTTTGCCTAGATCTGAATTTGAAGCTTGTTGAAAATTACTGCATAACTATGAAAAATCAGATCTAAACATTTCTAATGCATATCCTAAATAAGGTCCAAAAAATTTGAATTTTCAGTTTTTCAGTAAAACTTACTATTTTTAGACATGGTGAAGATCATTTTCAGTATTTTCAATTTGCTGATCTGTTATCAATTTACTGTTGTTATAAACTTATCAGTTCTGAAAATTATTGAATCAAACTCTCATAAAGCCTTAAAATTGAAATTTTCAAGTTTTAATATATTTTTTCTATTTCTGGAAGTATTTGGCAACTATTTTGGACAGTTTTATCTTGCTGATCTATCACTGTTTCACTGCTGAAATAAAAATATCAGATCTGAAATTTCTCTTAATCAAGCCCTAAAAATTGATTTTTCTTCAAGTTCAACAATTTTTACTATATTTAGTCATTTTGTGCATTGGTGCCAGTATCGTTTGTTTGTTGTTCTATAGGTTAAATTACTATTGCAATTTATATTTCAGATCTGAAATCTTGCTGAAGAATATATCCTAAGTTTGACTATAGGAGAAAATTTAATTTTTGAATTTGCACTATTTTAAGAATATCATTTAATCCATGAATTGTTTGACGAAGTGTTTGTTTAGCATTAAAATTTCATGGTGTTTATTGATGATGAATTATTGAGATTTAAATGATAATTATTTTCTTATGCTTTAGTTGGGTTTGATGATCATTGGCATCTGAGTTTTGGGAACGTTTTTTATATATTAAAATGTGTAATTAACTCTTGCTTCATTTACTTGAAATACTGGATGTCTATTGAATATTAATGTTTGGGAAATCATTTCAAGTAATTGTGATCGATATTTTTCAGAGCTCAATTGTGGATCTTTTTTGAGTAAATTTTGGCATCTTCATAATTGGCACTCTTGCTTAAGTATTTAATGGTTAGATCAGATTATTTATAACCTAAGTGCTTTAAGGCATTTAACATCACCTCTCATCTTCGAAGCTTGTTTCATCTCACTCATTCAAATCATTTTCCTTGCATTGCATAGTAGCAGTTTCTCATCAAGTATTTGGTTGTAATTTCCTTAACAGGATAGTTGACTCCATAAAGCACTGGTATCAGTCTTTCAAATTCAATCGAATCCTTTAATCTTGCTAGATCTTTCACAAGTATTTGATCGTTTAACTGTGTCTCCCAAACTAGTTGGTTCTCAACTAGTTATCCTTCATTCCATTTCCATAGGGTCTACCCCCCTTAGTCTGCTATAAGGAGACAACTTAAATAGAGAGTTTGGGGATCAGGGTGACAGCCCCCGATCTGAGTCGTTGTCGCGGTGCCTAGACATTTTGTGCTACAACAGACCGGTCATGAAACACGAGATTCTCAAACAGCTTGATGCAACTTTGATTATCACACAAAATTCTGGTCAGTTCCATCCTTTTCTAGAGCAAGTTCAAGAGCAGTTAATGAAGCCATATGGCCTCGCACGAAACTGTGCTTGCTGCTGTTGATCTTTATAGCACCGGAAAGTGTTCCAGGTCTCAAATTTTGAGGAGAGGCTTGGATAGCAGTATTCCAGAGAACCCAGAAATTGTTTGTGGAAATTCCACTCAAATCTAGCTTTACTACAATAATTAATTATTTTAATGTGATCCCTAAGTCTAAACTTAGGGAAATTAAATAATAAAAGGGTATTAATAAAGCAAAGTGTGAATCTTCTAGAAAACGAAGATCAAGTCATCTTTTAATCTAAGCCATTGATTAAGAATATAATATGGGTCGTTGATTATTCAACGAGAAGACTATAAGAGAAGGCTTGAGGGTCATTTGGAAAGTAAGCCAGGCACATTCTCAGTACCCGAAGGAAATCGATTTTGAAGTAAGAGAATTCAATTTCAGAGGGTGAGTCTGTAGAGGCGGGGTTGTAGAGACAGAAGGAGGAGGGAGAAGTCAGCAAAGACGGAGAAGAAGAAAGGAGAGGATGAAGGGAAAGGCAGCGCTGAGCAGCAGCACTAGCCCTCCACGCAGGCTTACGCGGTCCAGGCAGGGACTGTGTAGAGGGGCTACGCAGATTAACGCAGAGGGTGCAGGAGGTCATTCTGTGTGTCGGGAATTTTTCCGGATTTTCAAGAAAATTCATATCAGGTGTATGTTATTTGATTCTGCTCATTAGGACTTCTGTAAATGATCTTTGCACTGCTAAAGATTAATACAAACCCTCATCTGTTGCACCGTTTTTCCCACATTGGGTTTTTCCAAGGACAATTGTCCAAAAATAACTATGTTCATATAGTTGTTTCTATTTTGCCATATGTGTTCTTTTGTTTTTTATTAGAGTGAAGTACTACAGTTGTGTTAATTTCAAAATTTATTGAAGCATCTATAAATAACTTATCAAATAAGTAGGCGAAATAAATCAATTACTGCAGTAATAATTTTCAGAGTGAAAATTTCACAGCTGCCATATATTCAGCCTCGACTGGGCTCAGTGCCACGGATTTTTGTTTCCTACTACATCGAGAAGTCATTCCTGATCCGAGACTAAAACAGTACCCACTGGTACTTTTCCAATCTACTGGGCTTCCAGCCCAATCTGCGTTAGTGAACCCACTCAACTCGATTTCATTTCCTTTGGTGTACTTCAACCCATATTCGATTGTCCCCTTCAAATATCTGAGAACATGTTTCGTTACTGCCTAGTGAGCCTTCCTTGGTTCTACCATGAACTAGCTGAGACTATTCACTACATAGCAGATGGCTGGTCTAGTGTTGACCAAGTACATCAATGATCCTATGACTTGCCTATACAAGGTAGGGTCAGCCTCATCATCTTCGGATGTGTCTATCTTCTTTCGATTTGTAATCATTGGCGTAGCCATGGGTCTACAGTCCTCCATTTGAAACCTCTTCAGGATCTCTGTAGTATATCTTTCTTGCCTAAGGAAGATTTCTTCCTTCTGATGACAGACCTCCAAACCAAGAAAATAATGCATCTGCCCCAAATCCTTCATGTCGAATTCAGTAGCCAGATTCTCCTTGCAGTCTTTGATGAGCTTGGATGATCCAGTCAAGAATAGATCATCTACATATAATACCAGAATTAGCGGCTCATCCCCTACTCTCAGATAGTAGAGGTTGGGATTTGCATCACTCTTGACAAATCC